>JAAOAU010000187.1:0-154526 GCA_013186845.1 Fusarium sterilihyphosum
AAGATAGGATACTAAATACTTAGAGATACTACTACTTGGCCTTTAAGCAGGTCTGTTAAATAGAGTCAAGTAAACGGGGCTGGAGAAGAAAGAACAGGAAGAGTAGTGGGGCTTTCTTATGTGTAAATTGTATGAAAAGCGGGGGATCCGTGAACAGTTTAGCGTAGCCACAGGCCCTCTGAGATCTGTTCTCCCGGGCGTAATAAACACTACTACTACTACTACTACTACTACTACTACTACTACTACTACTACTACTACTACTTCATCTTGCGCCGGTCGCTTCAAGACTTATCTGCTTGTGCTTTTCTGGGAGTTCATGACTCTCTAACAGGTCTTGCCATAAGGGCGAGCTTGTATCAGTTGTCACCGACAAAAGATTCGCTGCGACATTCTCGACAGAGGCGCTCCCTGCACCTATTGCAGGCCCCGACACCCGTCGGAATGTCGTCTGTTCCCCAAAAAGAAGACCAGAGAGAGTATAGCACGCTCACGCAGTCTTGTTTCCATTCGTCCCCATGAAATACGTCCCATGCCTGAGGTGGCTTCGACCCACAGAGTTACTTAGTCCAATTGTTCAACCTCCAGCAGAGGAACTACAACCCGACCCTGGCAATCTAGCCGACTTCTTCAATCGAGCGGGTGCTCGAAGCTCGGAGCTTAGTCGAGAGACTCGGTCTTGTTTTATCGTAAATGATCTGTCCGATAGCCATCACCTTATTCGACAGGAATTCCCTAACACCGACAACAATGGAAGTCATCATTTCAGTAACAGACAGCTCGATCACAAGGACACATCATACAACCTACACCGTGTGGTTCCGAATTTCTTTGAGTGTTCGGATCAAGAGCTGGCCAACGCGTTAGTGCAGGCATATTTCGATCATATCAGCTGTTGCTGGCCTGTCGTTGATGAAGAATGGTTTATGGAACGGTTTGGAGGCAAGACCTCCCAAGATTCAGTACCATTGGTGCTCCTGAATGCAGTCTATCTTGTTGGAGCCCATGTTCTGGCACCAAATAGCTCCAATATGGAATCTCTACAGTCGATATTCTTCTACCGAGCAAAGACTTTGGTGGAATGCCGGTTCGAGCAGGATCGTGTTGTATATGTTCAAGCAGCTCTGTTACTGACATGGTATTCCGACGGTTTGGAAGAAATTGTGGCCAATGCCTGGCACTGGATCGGATTTGCTACGAGGACAGCTACGGCGTTGGGTATGCACCGGGACGTCACCAATTCCAATATGCAGCCAGTCTACAAGCGCATCTACACAAGATTATGGTGGGTCATATTCCAGTTTGACACCATTGCTTCAGTATCTTGTGGAGGGCCACAAGTTATGTAAGAAGCCTGGAGTAACTGCTGGAGTATTCAGCATATTGACGTTGATAGGAACCTGGACGACTCCGATGTACCAGAGCTCGAACACAAGCATTTTGAGGGCATACCTCGAGCAGAACCGGACTTCGTAATTCATCAATCTAAGCTTTGCATCATAATATCTCGGGCCATAAGAAAGGGATGGGCACTGCGGGCGTCACTCAATAATCGAGCCGATGCCATCAGGGAGGCAGATGAAGCTTTGGCCGAGTTAATGCTGCAGCTCCCTGCTAACATGCACATTAACCACTCAAATCTTGAAAACTCATAGGCGACCCTACAGCTGACATCCAATAATTTTGTCCTTCTGCTCCACCGTCCTTCGCCGAGCCCACATACCGTTGAACCGTATAACGATCCCGTTGTTTGCGGAGACGCTATAGCTAGAATTGGTTCAATCTTCGAAACTCTACTCCAGCAAGAGTTCCTTTCTTCAATGTGGTTTTATACCAATCACGTCTTATTTACAGCCATGATTTACGCTATGAATGAATTCGGCTCTCAAAAGCCGCTTATAGCAGTTAAATCGCGTCGGCTTTCGGAAAGTCTCTTAGGTTCTCTTCGGAAACTATCGAAATGCTGGCGGTTTGCATAGAGTTTGTTGCAACTATTTCAAGAGAGATTCTTCACATTAGACCAGACATCGACTCTTACATCAAGTGCGAATCATTTGCAATCTCAGCACCGCAGATCACAGGCAGCATCAGTATGTGATAGCGTTGAACATCAGGTTCCGGGCGATGTTAGTAGGGAAACTGTCAACAAGAAGTTTTTTAACCTTACAACAATTACCGATTCAATCACGGGTGTACAGATCCCACAATCTGATGGCGGTGATCTTTTGGATAGCTTCTCTCTGTTCGATGATTCCTTGTCCGACTTTTCTCTTGCCGAAGCGAGCGTAAATGGAGGATTTTTCTTGTAAACTTCCAAAAGAAAACTCTTAACACACATCAACTACATTCAATTGGTCTCTAGCTGTTTCCGAAATCTATAGAGCGTGCATTTAGCTCAACCCGGGCCGGGTAACCTGTGACCTTGTAGCGTGGATTCTACTCTATCTATACTCGACCAAAGCAAACAGATTAGTTGTTTCGCGTTATGCTCAATTTGATATCCACTCCAATGTATCCCTCCGACCCTTTCCAGACAACTCGAAACCCCGGCCCCGCACTTTCTAATATCCCATGTCTTCCTTAGTGCGTCAAAGATAGACGTGATTCGACCGCCTGCCTTGCCACAAATCTGGACCAAAGGTCGTAGCTTTTCAAGATCAATCTGATCAATATATCGTTACTTACATCTCCTCAAACGAATACGGAATCGGAGAAACGAGTACTTTTTCCTTTCGTTGTTCTTGATCTATGACTCCGGATTACGAAACAAAAACAAGCAGCAAACAAAGACATATATATAATATGGTCCGTTCGACATAAGGATAATATGAATTCGAGTCACGATATAGACCCCGTCTCAAAACCGGGTAACTACAAGCTTGCTACCGATACAAACAAGTGACTAGCTATCCATATTCTCCATCGAATGCCATAGGTTCTCCTTTCCCAACGATCATCAGAAGTCCTCAAGCCAGGTCCCAACCCCCCTTTCTTTCGCCAGTCCGAGCAGTGCCTGCCCCAAGGCTAGATCCATGACACCCAGACCAACGCTCTTGTATATGATTGGACCCTGTTCCAGCCATGTTGCAAGGGAAGCCTGCGCAGAATTACTTTCCGTCGACTGTATATTGGCAAGCTCCCCAATCTCAACGAGATTGTTGTCGGGGAGCTGTGCCTGAACGATCTCTCCAGCCTCCAGCGCGCACGCTTCGCGGCTGTCAACGATGATGGGGACTCCGTCAGCCTTATCTCCCATGGTAGGATGGTGCACGCCAAATCTGATCTTGGCAGTCAAACGGAGAAGCTCAGGATCCAGCTCACGCATGTCCAACTTGTAGGAACCAATTGCAGAGATGAATCGGGTCTTCTTCTGACCTTCGCCGTCCATCAGCCATGTTGCTGGGAACAGCGGATCTTTGGAAGGGGTTGTGCAGAAGATCACGTCGGCTTGTTGGAGGGCAGCACGCGTACGATCCTGAAACTCCTCCTGGCTCAAGGAATCGGAGTCGAAAATGTTGAATGAGACTCCTTGTGCAGCTTTCACTGTGCTCTCATTATCCATTTCTCCAAGACGATCGACCAGTTGGCGCGCACGCTGTGAAGACCGATTGATGAGCGTCACAGTCTTGATTGCCGGGCTGCGAAGAACTAAAGCCAGTCGGAGATGCCAAAGTGCTTGTTTGCCGGCTCCAAATACGACGATGTGATCCGTGCTCAATCGGTGTTGGTAGAGCGAGATGGAGCCCAACGAAGTTCGAAAAGCCGTAAATTCTTCTGAGTTCAAGACACCAATGCCCTTCCCTTTACCGTCGCCCAGAGCTAGCATGCCGCGAAGCGGTGGAGCAAGCCCAGCCGAGTTAGATGGCTGTGGGGGTGGAACTCCTACGACTTTGACCGAAACTCCATCTGCAAGGGTAGCAGGCATAAAGAGAGTCACTTGTCCATCCGGACGCGTCACTGCCTGGCGATGAGGTTGATGCTGGCTCTCATTACCAATCGAGTAGGACATAAACGCCGTTTCCAATATTTTCGCGAAGGAACGGATGTCGTCCTTGCCCATGTTGACCAACAAAACTTTCACATCACGGTCAGAAAGGACCACAAAGCCCGTCGTCTGTGTGTTGGTCATTGAAGACGAGATGAGTAAGTAGATTCTCGACAGAGCTGGTAAGGTTTCGAGTAATTGACTGTGAGGTCCGGTAGGAATGAGTGTGTATAAATGAAAGGTTCAGTGTTGCGGTACCCTACTCTGATAGTAGGTCTGGGATGCTTCAGCATCTCTCGGAATGATAACGAGTCGTTACAAACCTAATTTTGCCCTAATCCTACCAAAATAGTGGGGAAACGGAATGTTCGGAGAATCTCGTCGAACAACGGCTGCTTGTTCCGAATCCCTACGGCATGGGTTTCCGAGAAATTGACTTGCCACGTTCTAGTTGCCTGCGAGGCCGCTGTTCCTTTGATGATCGATGTCTGATAACTGACGAACGATAATGAGGAGTGATACGCTGTCCTAGTTCTAAAGAGCATCATGTCTCTAAACACCGACCGCGTTGCAATCGTCGGCGCGGGAGTTATAGGGCTTACTGCTGCCTCCTTGCTCGCAGATCATGGCTACACCGTTGGCGTTTTTGCGAGAAACCTACCTAGAGATGATACGGTGGAATGGGCTAGCCCTTGGTGAGGGATGAAGCTCTAGGTTGATATAACTTTCTAACTTACTCTACGTAGGGCTGGGGCACTCCTCGCTCCTCATCCCGATTTCGGATCACACGACCTCCAAAAATCCTCGTTGCGGAAATACAAGGATTTAGGAATGGAAGAACCGGGTTCAGGTGTTCGAGTCAGTATAATTCCCAGCCAGTCATTCGAGATTGCTGAGTTGAGGGCCGTGTCAGGAACTTAGGATCACCGAGTTCTATGACGATCGAACAAACCTCGACGATGTTTGGTATCGTACAGTAATGTCGAATTTTCGACCGATCGATGCGAGCGATCTACCGCGTGGCACGACGCTCGGCTTCAAATACGACGGGTTGATTGTGAATCCGAACCTATTCCTTCCCTGGATAATGCGGAAGCTGAAGACGACTGGTGTTTGCTTTCACCAAACGTCCCTCCGTTCGATGGATGATCTTGCAGGCTTGACAACGGCAAAAGTCTGGGTCAACGCGCCGGGGCTTGGCGCTGGCAAATTGGTCTCTGATGAAGATGTGATTCCTATTCGTGGGCAGACCATGTTTGTCAAGAGTGATAAGCTCAGTGACGCTACGCTATTACAGGGATCGCAGTACACATATGTGATTCCACGGCCTGCCGATGGCGGTGTTATTCTCGGTGGCTTCAGTCAACCTGATGATGATCGAACTGAACCAGATCCTACTCTACGGAAAGATATCCTTGATCGTGTCAACGCCTTCCTGTCGGTCGACCTTGAACGTGATGTCGTGAGAGACATTGTCGGATTTCGACCAGCTAGGAGAGGCGGCATAAGACTGGAAAGGGAGAGGAACGTTATCCATGCTTATGGCCTTTCTGGCTTGGGCTATCTTTATGCCTTTGGTGTCGCAGAGAGAATTCGTGATTTAGTGGGTGAAATAGCACCAATGGCGAAACTTTGACTGCCATTCTCTCGTCTTCTTTCGCGGTTTAATTACCTGACTGAATCACATATTTATGTTGAGTTATCGCAACGCGCAAGCGGTCCAGCTGATGCCAACGACATGCTGATGACATTTGGATATGATACAAATCATCGTGTCTCTATCAGGCTACTCGTCATGGCGCGAGGCCCATGTATTCAAGCTCTAGCTATTGTTGCCATATTCGTCATTGAGACGTTCAAGTGTAGGGGAGGCGGCTTCATTATTTACCGATTTTCCTTCCCATCACGTCACACTGTCAAGTCAGCCCATCACGTCATCAGAAGCCGGGATCCAGGTCCGAGGGCTGGAAAAAATGGTCCCCCGCAGCGATAGTTTCTGTCTCCATCTCTCCATATATATAGCCATTTATTCACCAAGTCTTTTTGAAGATTTCTTTTTTGCCATCACCCACTTGAGCTCTCGATGTCGGAACTTTAGAAAGGCTTAACTTGATCGTCTTTGGGCTGTTCATTGTCGTTCTTATTGTTCTGTCTTTGGACGCCTCATGATGGACATCACTCGCATACACACGGACAAGTGCCATAAGCGTGCGTCACGAACCCCATCGTTACGGATCCATAGACTATTATACCGCGTGTGCTGACTTGGAATTACAGCGTTTACACATTATGTAAGTGTAGTGAGATAATGGCCTCACCTCGCGGGGGATAACAACCTCCATCTGTCTCGTTCCAAGGATATAGACTAATAGGCTTGGCTACGGAAAGTCACAAGCTGTCAAAGCCGGCAACTTTGTCTGGCTTTCAGGTCAAATTCCTGCTGATGTGAATGGTGAATTGATCGAAGGATCGATCGAGAATAAGACAAGAACCATTATCAATAACACACGGGCAATTCTGCAAGAAGCTGGGTCGAGATTGGACCTTGTTGTTAAAGTAGTGGTAAGAGCGCGTTCATTCATGCAACAATCTGGTAACGCTTCTCACTTTTCCCAGGTATACGTCCTCGATGCCAAAATAATGCCGGAGTTTAGCAGGGTATACGATCCGCCTTTCCCACATCGACCAGCACGCTCAATGGTTGAAGTGAACAAATTGCCGGCTGGGGTGATTATCCAAATTGATTTTATAGCGTTAGTTAAGTCGCGTGGTCAACTCCAGTCGCACCTGGCGTAAAAGCAGGTACACTAGACGACCTCTAGTCGAACAGAGAAGTATTACGAGACTCAGGATAAACAATCAGTTGATCTGTCTTGCGCTTAGTCTTGGAGGGCTTAATCATGGCGACCCATTGTGATCACGCATTTACATCGTGTACTGCTAGCACTCGCTCCTCAACATTTCGAGTTTTTTGTGTTATCACGAACAAAATTCAAAGAATCGCGATTTCCTCAAAGTCCCGCCTCTTATGCTTCATCTCATTGAGAGCTGAAAGAGTTAAGTAAGTCAAACCCATACCCTTCCCAGTCATCAAGGACCTTCGGCTTGACCGCTTCAGGGTAACTTTGAAATGAAGCTTCGACCCATGGAATATCTCCGTCTTCAAACTCAAGTGGCAGCATGCAGCACCTCAAAACTTTCGCCTTTCGATTAGCAGTGTCCGCTGGACCGTGACTAATCCAAGGGATGAGCGGAATGCTCGTATAGTCCCAAAAAAAGAAACTCTTGCCGGCTGGGCTCACATCGCGTTGCCTCCGCCCATACAACGTCTGATAAATTGGTAGGATCAATGTCGTCGCCCACGAGGTAGATCTTTGGTATATACCACCCGGGTTTCGACCCAAATACTGTAGTTCCTAGCTTGCGACAAAATTCTTCCATGGGTAGGTGCATCGCACGCAATCCCTGCCGATTAGCTTGTAGCACAAACCACATGCAATGCGATTCGAACGGGCTCCAAACCATTATGATCGGAAGACCTGCGTTTTCGCAAATGTTCCAAACTTCGACTGCCTGCATGACGCTCCAGACTGTATGGTTTTCTTCCGGTGCTCGTCCTGCGACGCAGATGGGTAGTATGGGATCGTTCCGAAATGCAATCGCGTTGATCTTGAAGATCGGCCATTGCCGTTGCTGTCCTGGAAAGACCAAGCCGTGGTACTCAGCCATCGGCCCTCTTGGACTGTCCATTTCCGATTGCTGGCGGAAGGTCGTCCCGAAGATACCACAGGCAGTTCTCGGCGTCATCTTCTTCTTAGATCAGAAGTAGGTTTCGGGTTAGGCGTCCGAATGAGAATGCCTTATCTGAATCCAAAGTGTCGAGGATAAGGGAGTGAGAGTCTAGTAGTTTACATTGCGCCCCAAGAGAAATGCTTATCGTGGTCAGGTGGGGAACCCCAGCTTCAATGTTTCTGCTACCCACATAACCCAGACTGGGTTTCCCTCTCTGGTAAGAATCCTACCATGGGACTCAGTCGCCAGCGTTAGTAGCTCGGTCACGAACAGATAAAGCTTGTCAACGCGAGTATATAAGCGCTGTCTGTACCCCCTTTCGTCTCAGGGGTTGGACGAATCTACACTCACTCTCCTCTCACTCCATCATGAACGACAAGAAACTCGAACATGGCCCCGGCGGCGTCGTCCACGAAACACCCGAGACCATCGAAGGTACGAACGTTCAACAGAACGCCGTTTTTGGGGAAATGACCAAAGACGGCCCGGATTATCGCAGCCTCGGATGGCTCGGGACAACTGCCCTTATGATGAAGACTCAGATTCGTCTGGGCGTCTTGTCGATGCCGATCGTGTTTGACTCATTAGGGGTCGTATCAGGCGTTTTTATCCTTCTGAAAATTGCTGGGATTACCACCTGGTCAGACTGGATGGTTGGCGTGTTTAAGCTACGACATCGAGATGTCTACGGGATTGATGATGTTGGACGGCTCCTGTTCGGCCGGATCGGTTACGAAGTTTTCGGTGCCATGTATGGCCTCTGTACGTCTCTAAGAGTCTTGATTCAGGTCTCAGGGAGCTCACACAGGTTTTAGTTTTCACATTCGTCTCTGCCTCAGCCATGCTCAGTATTTCGATTGCTCTCAACGCTCTATCCGATCATGGTGTTTGCACTGCTGTCTTTATGGCTGTCATCGCTGTGGTGGTCTTCGTGTTTTCCAGCATCCAGACACTCGGTAGGATAAGCTGGATTGCTTGGATTGGCGCGGGATGTATTATCGTCGCTGGTCAGTTCCAACCATCTCTGTTCTGGTATCTTGACTCACGAGATACAGTCTTTGTCGTTACTATCGCTGTGGGCCTTCAAGGCCGCCCGTCGTCGGTGCCCACGAATGACATAGAATGGAAGTCGGACTACAAGATTGTGAATCACCCGACTTTCAATCAGGGCATATCCGCTATCTCTACTCTTATATTCACCTATGCTGGCACCCCAGCTTTCTTCAACATCGTTGCCGAGATGCGCGATCCGCATCAGTACGCCCGAGCACTAGTGACCTGCCAAATCACAGTGACGGTGGTCTATATAATTGTTGGAATCATCATTTACTATTATTGCGGTTCATACGTCGCCTCACCTGCCCTCGGATCGGCTGGTTCTCTTAAGAAAGTCAGTTATGGCATTGCTCTGCCTGGCTTACTTGCATCTGCTATACTTATGTCTCATGTGTGTGTACCTTTACGACTGGAACTCCACCTATGAATAATAACAACTAACAGCCCGTGTACAGCTACCTGCCAAGCACATTTTTGTCCGCATCCTATGAGGCACAGAGCATCTTACGGCCAACTCCGCTGTTCATTGGATTACTTGGATCAGTTCTACCTTCAGTGTGTCCGTCGCAGCCTACCTAATCGCCAGTGACATCTCCGTTTTCGGTGGACTGGTATCTTTGATCGGTGCCTTCCGTGGAACCTTTCTCTCGTTACAGCCGATGGGTTGTATGTGGCTGTATGATAACTGGAAGAACCAACGGACAGTCAAGTGGTATCTGCTGGTCGGATGGAGTGGCTTTGTCATCGTTCTGGGTACATTCCTGATGATTGCCGGAACCTACAGCTCCATTATTGGCATCATTGACTCTTACAAGGCAGATGGCGGATCCAAGGCCTGGTCTTGCGCCGATAATTCGAACTCTGTCGGAGCTCGGACGATACGTAATTGACGAGTTACGGAGTAAGGTTCCCCAAAACTTCCATCGACCGTCGATCCCTTACCTTTGTTGTATACGTAAGCCTATACGTAGTAATTCTGTCGAATATACATATATGTATACGTTCATGAGGGAGACGTTCTACCTACCCCACTCTCAGTGTATTGATAGGTCAAAAATCGGATGAGCTCGGGATGCGCAGTATCCAACAGACACTGTAGCTTGCACTGAGCTTCAAATCCCTTTCCAATCTCATGGTACTAGGCACCCTCGATTTACTGTAGCCAACATCGGCTCGATCCGGATGACTATCATGCGCAACGCAATAGCGCACCTTGACAGCTCTCTTACAAGTCGATGGGGATTTGAACTTGACTTATCCTCGGACAGAAAAATTGAGATACTCGCAACCCCGAGGCTTATGGATACTCTCTCATGTTCTTACAAACTGCCATCAGGTCATAAACGTCTTGCGCTAAAATGCTCTTATAGACACGAGGGTGAAAGCACCGTTCGAATTGAAATCGAGCCCAACTAGCAGGTTTAGCACATTTCAGTTCTTTCTTTACATTGGAATGGCCATCATCAGGTTGAATCCCCACATAGGGGTAGTTCGACGGTTCAATTTGAGACAAGAGGTTACTGTAGCGCAACTACATCCATTTCAATAGAGGCACCCGCCGGTAATCTAGCAGACTCTGCAGCCGTGCGGGCAGGACAATGAGGGAAGTATTGAACGTAGACATCGTTGACTTCTCTAAAATCATCGAAGTTCTGAAAATAAAGCTATGCCGACTCGAGTTAAACGTCTTGGGTTGCTTCAGAGAGAGTTGATAACTTACCGTTACCTTTACTACCTTATCCAAAGTCGAGCCCGCGGCGTTCAAAACAGTCTGCGCGTTCTGGCACATCTTGTGTGTCTTTTCAGCCACAGTGCCTTCAACAAGCTTGCCGTCGGGATAGGCCGGAATTTGACCCGAAAGGAAAACCAGGCCGTTCGCCTTGATCGCTTGTGAATATGGGCCGACAGCTAATAAGTACGCTTCAGTCAATTATAGCATTCAAGAAGGGGCTAGTTACACTTACGCTTCACCGCGTCTGGAGAAAACACGGCTTCGATTTTGGCTTGAGGCGAATGCGTGTCCGAGGACAGGCGGCAACGTGGAACCGGACCGAACCTCTGTTCTCGCCGGTTCAGTCTGGGGACAAGTGAGCTCACAGGACCGAGCTGAACCCCTAGACGAGACCGAGGAACAGTAAATCTGCCTAGCGCGGAATAGAATGCAGACATGATGTGAACAGGGATGCTTCGTTTGAGGAATCTGCACACCCGGCTGGACATTTGCGGTGGCTTTGTAGTTTGACGGGATCTGGACCCGGTCGGCCTTTCTGATAACGGAACAACTTTCCGTTTGGCCTAATTGCAATTTCCCCACTGAGTGGGTAACCCCGCGCAAGATGACGCAAGGTTGCGCCCTTTGAGTCATGATGGTACATGGCTCGGCGTTCCGCTGTAGTACTTCAGCAAGCACAACCCGCCATTTCGGAAACATGGTCCGACGTCCACGTCAAGGGAGTTATAGTAATAACTGCTAACTACTAATATAAGGGGTATATATAGTAAGGAAGAGAATAAAGAAAATATATAGAAAGGTTAAGTAATAAAGTGCACTAGAGGCAAGGCAGTGCATATAGTAGGTACAGTGTATTAATACTAAGAGTATTAGGGTTAGTAAAAAAAAAAGTAATAAAGACTAACTACTAATAGAAGAGTTATATAAAGTAAAAAGAAAATAAAAGGGATAAGTTAAGTAAGTAGGTAAACTACTAGGTATTATTAGATTTATAAATTAAGGTTATAGGTAGGAAACAACCGCTAATATTATTAAATAGATAAACTAGGTAGCAACCGCTGGTGTTATTGACGTCGTAGGTAGGGAAGCAACTGCTAACGTTATATATATATATAATCAGTCTGGTAAGTAAGGATAGGGTTGGCGGGATTGTGAATATCTTCGTCAAATTCAAGCATCGACCAGAAAGTAACAATGAAAATGTGCCAAAAATCAACCATAATAGACAAGCATACAAAAAGTAAACAGAACCGTAGTTCAAGGCGTAATTAACTGCCTAGTAAGTTTCAACCCTATTTTAATATTAATTTACGCCTTGCATCTTCTTTTCTCTACCATCTTCTGTTGTCAATCCGCTCCAAGACTCGACCCTGGTAGAATGCTACTTATGAAATAGCGTTACAGCATATATATATATATATATATATAGGACATGCGAATCGGGCTCCCCCCAGGCTTGGGTCCTTGAGGGTCTTAGTGGAACTCGCGCGGGCAGTCGACAGAGGCATTTTATTTATTCAAAATTCAACCACAACGATGCATCTATGTATATATATATAAACCGATAGAGAATAAAGTAATTAATTGATCAATCTCCATAGCGCCATTTTTTATTCATCGTTGGCTAGGAAACACGGGGAAAAGAAAGCATCTAACTCGGTGTCGAGACGAGAGCATGATCCAAGCTCAGAGGCTACTTACGAAATATCGTTATACCCTGATCGCTTGGTCTAGAGCTCAAACCAATGAAAGGAGGGCTTGGACCGGACGGTATCCTGGTAGGCTCCACAACGATGTCCTAAACAAGGTAAGTTTCGTTTTGCACATAGAACTGACCGAGCGAGTAGTCAAGCAAACACTGTCAAGACATCATTATATTGCGCACAACCTAGACTTATCACTCAACATAGCATGAATTCAAGATGCAATAAATATGATTTTGAGGGACCACTTGGTTCATTAAGAGATTATGATGTATCCTTCGTCACCGAGTTTACTTTTCCACCACGATCGCTTGTCGCGATTGTTCTTTGCTCCTACCCTAGATCGCCGTATTTTACCTGGCTGCCCTTACCTGCCTTCCTTTGTCATCACACTTTCTTGGCATACAAGTGTTAAGAAAGTGGCCCTGTCTGCACCAAAGCCCTTAACAAGTGCACAACAAACCTCTCAATCTGCGCTTTGCGCAGTCGCAAGCCGCGGCGATGGCTTCGTCTACAGCGAGCCCGTCTGCCGCCCCGGACCCCTTCGATATGGGGATCCACACTCCCGCTAATCTAAACCGAGGAGCCCGTGCAGCTCTTTTGCAGAACAGCCCCGCGACCGTCAATGGCACCATTGGTGTTTTACCCATTCCCGGGCGAATGGCCCAGACACCATCCTCGCCACTTATCGCCACCACCGCGGCTGCAGCTTTGGAAGGCGCTGCGCGCGCTAACTCACCATCGATCTTTGAACAACAGCCAATGATCTCGCGCGAGAACACGCGGAAGAATACAACACCAAGCTAATGGTCTTCCAGACCTTCTGCGCCAAGTTTGAAGAAGCGGTCCAGCAATTCGCTACCGGACCGCAACAGCGTTTCGCCAGGCAATTTGCCGACAGCTTTCTTGGCATTTGGAAACAACAGCTCTCCGGCTGTGGACCCACGACCCCTAACCCTACCTACAGCAGTGTCGCCGCTGCCTCGCTTCCCACTGCCAGCGCCCGCCCAGCTCACCACCATCACCACCGCCAACAACAACAACGGCACCGTCAACCTGATCCACCTCATCACCAAGGGCAACAGACGAGTATCGCCCCACCCCGACAGGACCTCTGCGTCTTCATCCGTCTAGAAACTGAAGCCCCGGCTAGAGCCCACAGTAGCTATGCCATCCGGACATTGATCCGGGAGAAACTCGGCGCGGTCTCGGACAAGATCCGACAGGTGTTCCAGGTCCGGTCCGGATGGGCCGTCCTGGCTGCCGACTCTGAAACACGCGATTTTCTCGTGGAGAAGCAGGCTGAGTGGGCGGCTGAACTGCAACCCCTAGCAGTAGAAACAAACAAAGAATGGTTCACCTATGTGGTCTCTGACTTTCCCAAAAGACTAACCGACTTCCACGGCAATGAGGTGGATAGCGACAGCATCGTTAGCGACGAGATAGAGATCCAGACGGGGCTCACGCCTGTTAACATACGGCCGGCACGACATTTCTCGGATAACCCCTTGACCAAGGCCCTGCTTGTGTCATTTCTGAAGCCTACAAAGAGATTTTGGTCACTGTTTGGCAGCAGCGCGGCCAGACTCGTCGACAAAACCGACCGGCTGAGACAGTGTGAGACGTGCTGGGGCTATCATTTTGCCCGCAATTGTTACAGACAGCCAGTTTGCCAACGATGCGGCAAGACCGGCCACCCCACGGATGACTGCGCTGCACCAAGTAGCCCGCAACGACACGTCCGAACAACAGATTGAGGATGACGTATCACAAGATCAACCAAGCGCTCGTGCTCCAAGCCCAGCTATATCAGGAGCACCTTCGTGCATCATGGTAGCCACAACGCCCCAGATCGGATACGAAGCAGAAGAGGAGCCTGAGCATCCCAGGCCAGGCTCACCGCGAAAGCGTCGAATAGTTCTCATCACTCGTCCTCATGACCGGGAATAGACGACACTCACATCAGACGCGAAAGAACGACAAGAAGCCGCTCAGGATCTTTCAGGCCAACGTCGGCAAGATCCCTCCGGCCCACGACTGCGCCCTTGCGCTAGCTGACTCGGAACGATACGACATTGTGCTCTTGCAGGAGCCGTGGACGTCTCATAACGAGTCCCGCTTTCTAACCAAAACTCACCCGGCATATGACACGTTTACGCCAGTCGACATGTGGAACAGCAACGACACTCGGCCTCGGGTCATGACATATGTCCGACGAGACTCAAGACTTGTTGCTGACTAGATCCGGCCTTTTCAGTCCCGAGACATTCTCTGGCTAACGGTCATCGGCATGACGATAGTCAACTTCTATCGCCAAAACGACGAGAGTGACGCCTTAAACACGCTACTGCGATGGCCTGTCCCGGAGCGCTGCCTCGTTGCTGGTGATTTCAATGCCAGACACCATAGCTGGCAGACAGGCCAAGCCACGAACCGCGGCCAAGAAATTGTAGACTGGGCGTCAGAGCACGAACTCAGCCTTCTCAACACTACAGATATACCGACAAACCCGCACGGCAACACGATTGATCTAGCCTTCACCAACATGCCTCTGACCGAAGCTACCGTGGAGGACCATCTGGCCACTAGCTCTGACCACTTCACACTCAGCTTGACCTTTCCCGACATCAGGCCAGCTCCATCGCAGCCGGGTAAGATCCGGGTTACGACGGAAGATGAGCTCAAGCGATTTGTCGAGATTGTGGAACTTGGAGCCACAGAAATCCCCATGGCAGACTCGAACCCTGAAGAGCTAGACGAGCTTGCGTCTTCACTAGTAAGTCTACTGACATCCGCAGCGAAGGCAGCTGGCCGGCCCGTGCGGAAAGGCGGACGGCCAGCCCCTTGGTGGACGGAGGAGTGTGCCGCCGCCGCGGCTGCCTTCCGAGCCATCAGACGACTCTACCCTACTGCATTCAATCAGGACGTTCAGATTGCCAAAAGAGACTTTCACCGTGTGGTCCGCCGGGCTAAGAGACAGTATTGGCGGAACCTCATCGACAGCTTCACCAGCAGTAGCGCTGTTTTCAAAGCTGTCCGGTGGCTGAAATCACCAGGCGCTTTTCAGCCCCCGCCTTTGCAGGTCGACAACATCTTCTATGAGACCCAGATGGATAAAGCCAATGCGCTCCGACAGGCTACGTTGGAACGACGAACTGCAGATGACGATATTGACACTCCTTGGGCATCAGTCTCTGTCTCTAGATCGATTCCATTTTCACCCGAAATCTTGCTTGATGAGGCGCAGTATGCCACCATCCACACAGGCAATACATCTCCAGGAGCAGACAATATCACCGTGAACCTTCTGAAAGCCGCGTGGCACGTCATCGGTGCACATGTCCGCCGCTTGTTCGAAAGATGCCTCACTATAGGCCACCATCCGAGATCGTTCAAGGAAGCAGAAGTGGTCATGATCGCCAAACCCGGACGCCGCGATCTCACGTCGCCCCGAACCTGGAGACCCGTCTCTCTGCTCTCTTGCCTCGGCAAAGGACTAGAACGGCTGATCGCACGTCGCTTAGCCTGGGCAGCTGTACACTTCAACATCCTGCACCCTCAGCAGGCCGGAGCACTCCCCAAGAAGTCGGCAATAGACTTGGTGACTGCCCTCATCCACGACATCGAAGAAGCGTTTGCACACAACAAGGTCGTCATCCTAGTCACGATGGATATCCAAGGTGCTTTCGACACTGTCATGCGCAATAGGCTCGTTCTGCGGCTTCGAGAACAAGGCTGGCCCGACCATCTAGCCAGATGGGTTGAGTCTTTCATGATAGAACGATCAGCCCGTGTCAGATATCAAGACTCCACCACTCCGCTTTCTCCTCTCCAGTGCGGCCTTCCCCAAGGCTCGCCGGTATCGCCAATCCTCTTTCTCCTCTACACTGAGCCAATCTACCGATTAGGTAACCCTCAAGGCCGCTTTGGCTATGCAGACGACACGGCCATCCTATCCACAGGCGACACGGTCGAGGAAACTTGTACAATGGCATCCAGCTCTATCGACGAGATGGTGCGCTGGGGCGCGGCGAACGGCGTCTCTTTCGACCCAAAGAAGACCGAGGTCATGCACTTCTCCCGCAGCAAACTCAGAACTGCACCGGTAGTACGCCACGGCGACGTCGAGAAACATCCCGAGACAGCTCTGCGCTGGCTAGGCATCTGGCTGGACAGCAGGCTATCTTTCCGGATCCACGTCGAAAAGTGGGCGGCAAAAGCAAAGGCGGTAGCATATCATTTACGGGGTCTCAGCAACACGATACACGGGCCCCTGCCGAGCGCTGTACGGAGTGCAGTCAGAGCATGTGTTGAACCAGTGCTGCTTCACGGCTCTGAAGCGTGGTACTCGGGCAAGACCAGGCCGCGGTGGAAACAACCTATGAAAGATCTGCCATCAGTAACCAGCATCTCTTACAGAGAATGAGCAAGGCGATGAACCAGGCCATGAGAGCCATCCTTCCGGTCTGGAAGACGACGCCCACCACCATCTTACATAGAGAAAGCGGGATACCACCAGTCGACCAACTGCTTGATGCAAGGCAACTTCGATTCTCCGCTCGACTCAAGTCGCTGGACGAAGCTTATCCTCTGGCGAGTCGAACGCGCCCGCCTTGACTACTTACTTACCATGACCTTATTAAGCGAAAATATTAAATACAGATAGAAAGTAGCTTTAGGACACGTCTACGACGCACGGACGAGCTGCTTGCGCCCTGCCTGCAGCCAAAGCTGGTCCGGCGACGCTTCTAATAAGAAGAAATACCTCAGTTGCGGACAGCATTAAAACAGAAATCGGCTAGTGCCTTTATCTGCTGGGTCAAGTCTCTCGACCCGCTTAGCTTAGTTATATACTCCGATGGCTCTCTATCCTCGGAAGGGTCGGCCAGCTACGGCTTCACCATTTATCAGAACAACATTGCCATCTCTGACGGATTAGGTTGTCTTGGACCTGCTAAGGTCTTCGACGCTGAGGCTGCCGGGGCCTTGGAGGGCCTCAAGGCTGCTCTGAACCTGCGAGATGCAGCAATACAGAATATCTTCATCTGCCTATATAACCTCGCGGCTGCTACCTGCCTGCGAGGTACACTGTCTGACTCCTCTTAAGACGTTTTTATCGAGTTCCAGGCTCTGGCGACATCGCATGGAGCTGTCTAGGTCCGTTGGGTACCAGGATACTGTGACATCCCCGGTAACGAATAGGCCGATAAGCTGGCAAAAGTAGCATTATCGCTCCCTGAGCCCGAAGGCGCTTAGCTGACGCTAGCTTATCTGCGAAGGATCGTAAGATAAAAACCGAGGGACGCGTTTGAGGCGTGGTGGTCTACCTCCGCTCCCGAGCAGTATAAGAGACTTAACCTGAAGGCGAAGACAAGCTGTCCACCGGAGCTCTTGCTCCTGCGTGCAGCACTGCACCATCTGCTAGCAGCCAAGTCCCTTTACGGGGACTTTGCCGTGTATCACGAAAGATTTGACCACGTCGATGTACGACTGGTCTGCTTATGTGGCCGACGCAAAGCACTGGATAATATCTTTTACTGCAGAAGGGTACCGCCGCGTTATTGGATGAGGCTAGCACCCTTGCCAAATGCGGCCATCAATCTAGCAATAGGGAAAGACTTTACCAAGTTCATTGACCTGTTCAAGAACAGCGCGTTCTTCGGAAAGGTTTGCCCTTGGCATTAGACAACAGTGACCGGAGAAGCACTTGCGACTCTCTCTCCCCTTCTCTTTTTGTATCTCTTTTGTACATATCCTCTTACTTTCTTTATCTTTCTCTTACCTGTGCTCGACCAGATGAAGGGCGCTACCACGCCCTCCATCTAGTCGTGACTATTGTGAGGCAGTCTCGGACTGCCGTATGTATCGGCTGATCTCAGCCCTCCTGACACCAGGTTTCATAAGCGGCTGCGATATGCCAGCCGCGCCTTGTCATCCCGCTGACGGGTAACAGGCTCGATAGGATGCGCCATTTGTGCCGATGATATGCTGGATGGAGTGCGGTTCGCTGACGCATTTGCAGAAATTGGGTTCTGAGGGGGAAATCCTTTACGTCCCATAGCATTTCTGTAATTAAGCGTGTAGATAGACACCGATCTCTCTAGCTCAGCACGTCCTGTGCCCTAATAGGGGACTTTCGGGGCCTACGGCCCCCCGGACGAAAAATATACATAACATAACATAACATAAGGCACCTCATTGGTGAGCACGCACTTCCACTTAACCAACACGCGTCATTATTTATTATGAACTCTGGACGCGACTACGCGTTTCCTTCACGCACCTAAATTGATGTTCGTCCCCACATGCTATTTTACTTACTGGAGGACCCACTACCATGCCTCGACAACGTCTGCCTTTCGTAAAATGTTCACAACGGAGAGAGTCTTCAATCCCAGTAGACATTTCGGATTATTCCGGTCAACACTTAAGTAGCCCCGACGAGAGCGAAACGCCCACTTGTCGACCTCGCACGGCCTCTACAACCTCCTCAGTCAAGCCGAGAACATCATGGATATTCTCCCATATGCCGGACGAGGAGATAGAGACTAGGTATCACGATGAGCGGACTGGAAAAGAAGAGTGGCGCTGCAAACATTGTGACAGAACCTATGCCTGTTCTGTGGGTACTGCAGCCCCTGCAAAACATCTCACGAACCCTCCTCCTGACGGCCACGGTCTACCAAAAGGAGCCACTCGAACTGCTAAGGTGACGACGATACGAACGATCCTCGAACGGGCGCGTGCTGTGGCAGAGGATAATCCCCAAAAACGCCGTCGGCTCAACGAGCGACCCGGAGATTCAATCGACCCTGATCAGCTCGAAGCTTTGTATGTGAGATTTATTACTGCCTGCTCTCTCCCATTTCGCCTCGTGGAATGTCCAGAGTTCCGGGCGCTCTTGGCCTACATCAACCAAGATGTCGATACCTGGCTTCCAGACACTCATCAGACCATTAGGAAATGGATCATGCGGCAGTACGAAGACCAGAAGGAAAAGGTTAAGCAGCGCGTCCAGTCGGCCAAGTCGAAAATTCACATCAGTTGTGACCTTTGGACTTCACCCAACTCTTTGGCCATCCTTGGCATAGTCGCACACTATGTCACAGAAGACGGTCAGCTGGAACACCATGTTTTGGCGGTGAAGGATATCGACAGTGAGCACGACGGTTCTCATCTTGCTTCGACTATTTTGGATGTGGTAGAAGAATGGGGCTTTGCCTCCAAGCTTGGATATTTCGTTATGGACAATGCTGGGAATAACGACACCATGATGAGATCCCTTTCGCTTTGTCAGCACAATGGCTCGTCTCTCTTGATCGGTGGCGCTAACATCCCGCAGGCCTCCTACGCCGATACGACATCCGGTGCGACCCTAGGGTGTATTGACTACGCTGCCAAGGTCATAACATCAACCTCGCCGCCAAAGCCTTTCTTTTCGTCACTGATGATGAGAAACTTGAACCAGACGACTCTAGCGTGCACAACGTGACACTCGGACATATCGAAGCGTGGCGGAAGAAGGGGCCTCTTGGCAAGCTTCACAACTTCGTCATCTTCATCCAGCGCAGTGTTCAGCGCGGCCAGAAGTTTCTTGCCATGAGCCACAACCATAAACTCGCGCGGGACAACGATACAAGATGGAGTTCGTGGTATAACGAGTGGCCTTAAACCTCAAGGGTGCAATCGACGGCTACTTCAACAAATGGATGGCATCAGATTGCGCTGGAGACAAGCTCTCTTCAGAGGACTGGGTCACCTTGGAAAAGGTCAAGTCCTTCTTGGAGAAGCTAAAGATGACGACTAAAGCCCTCGAATCATTGTTTGCAACACTTGACAACGTCCTCTCGGCCATGGACTTCGTCTTGGCACAATTCGAAGCCGGCAAGGAGGCAGCTATGAGCGATCCGGTGATGGCACCGATGTATAACTCGGGCTGGGCAAAGCTAGATAAGTATTACCGCCTTACTGAAGAATCACCTGCATACGTTGCGGCTATTGTGCTTCATCCTTCGCATAAATGGCACTACGTCGAGGAGAACTGGAAAGGAGAGTGGATTGAGCCGTCAAAGATATTGATCGAGACACTGTGGAACGATTATAAACCTGTGGAACCACCACTTCCTCTCTACGAGGTCCTATCAACAACTATAAACGAGTTCTTGAACTGGAGGAACAAGCACCTGCAGCCGTCACTCACCATGGACGAATATGAGCGATATTGCAACTCTGAGCGAGTTTATGGCTTTACAAGCGCCCTCGCATGGTGGCTAGAGGAGACACAGCAGAAGACCTACCCGAGCCTAAGCAAGATGGCCGTGGATATACTGTCAATTCCTGCAATGTCTGCGGAGCCGGAGCGGCTCTTCTCCGGGGCGAAGTTGACGGTTACAGACCGTCGAAACCGACTTAGGAGTGATGTATTTGAGGCATTAGAGTGCCTGAAATCATGGTGTGGGATACGGGATTTCCAACGTGGCGAGACTTGATGGGGTCACATGGAATATATCGTATGTATTACCATATTGCCAATATATTAGCTTCTTGGCAATACATACGATACGAGTTATGCTCATATTGGATAATACAATATACACCCTTTAACGATACGATAATATTGCGAGGGGGCTCATATTGCCAATATTGTATTATTTATATTATTAGCAACACTGCTGTTTAGGGCCGTCTTGCTCATGGGACTGTGTTGAAATCCTACAATCGACGTTGGTTGTGTGGTGAACAGAGAAACCTCAACCATTGCTCTCGCCCTAGCTACGCGACACGTCCTGTGCGAGCATTAAGATAAATCACAGCACGACGTATTCGTCTTTAGAGCGTTATCAAAATTGACATTCATATTTGAACCAGAGGGCTATCTGGCGCTGCGTGTACCATCCGATCGTTCAACAAGTTTGTTTATGTTGTCATACTAATAAGGAAGTCATCAGGTATCAGATATTGAAACTTATAGATAATAGTCACTCCGTATTACGTGCTAGCTTATCGCCACCGCTTTCGTATGACCATTTCCTGCACTTTTTCATTCCTCCTCTACCAACCATCTACTACCATAGTTCCTCATCGGGAACCATATACGTCTGTGCTTTGCTCCTCTGTTCTGGCCTCATAGTATGTCGTGGTGACCGAATAGCCGAAGGACTCAGCCTCGCGATTAGTCCATCGCGAGAAATGCTAGACTCCCTCTCCTGCGGACTGGAAGGGTTCGACTCCGGTGCCGGACTGGTCGGGAGACCCATAGATTCTCTCGGAAGACCAAGAGGTCGGGCAAAGCCACCGGCGTGTTCTGGTGACGTCAAAGAAAGCTTCTTGCGTATGTCGGGCTCGTAGAGGTGGTGGACGGGATGCCCGTTGGGTATAGAGAATTGTACAGGTTCCGGCAGACGAGGGCGTTGGCGACCGCGTGGTGATACCGTAGCCCAAGCACCAACAAAGGTAGTCCCTGGGTGGAGGATTGCGAGAAGTGCCGATGCTAGGAATGGTAACGCTCCCCCAAGCACCATAAAGGATGTCTCGTCCTGGAAGATGGGCCCTGAAAAGCCACTGGCATACTCCATGAGACCATAGATGGAGTAGACGGCCAGAAGAGCTGATGCAGTATTTACTGCTGAACTCGAAATTAGTGATGTCGATATCTGGGAGCGGAACATGAGTGAATTACCGATGATAAATCTCTTGAAGCGAGAAGATGAGTAGACGTGAGAATATCGGACATCCAGAGTTCCACGAAGAGTGCTCGGGTCAGGCGTCAACCATAAGTGCACCCCGATGCATGCTATCAACGACACAGCCTGAATGGCTGAGCCCGTGGTAATAATCGCCATTCCGTTATTTCGCTGCTCGTATGTCAATGAATGAGCAAAGTTCATCACTATATTTAGAGCGACATACGCTGGCTCCGCCGGGCTTGTAAGCCGTGAAGATAATGCCGATGAGCTCTAGTAGTATTGAAATTATAGCAAGCCCCCAGATAACCAGGCCAGTCACGAGTGGTCTGAAGGGACTTATTGGCTTCCCATAGACACTGGATAAATGGGGAAGAAGTATGAAGATAGCGGCACTGACAAACGATGGTCCAAGAACCGTTCCCAAGAGGGAAAGAAAAAAGTAACCTTGGCTACTCTTGTCCGAGCTCAATAAGATGCGACCGATAAACCCTAGCGATTCAAAGGAAAGTCCAATAGCGAGAGAGGCAGAAAAGAGATATGTCTGGAACCGAATACCATGGTACAGCGCCGCTAGAGTAATCAAAGCAAATAGACCGAGGAATATGGCGTTGCCGGCTATATTTGGATCATATGAGTACAGTCCGCCATCGTGGATTGCGCAGGGTGATTCACAATCATTTGCCATTGTCGACAATTATCGTTACACACTGGCAGTAAAGAGAAGAAAAGCAGAACAGAACCCAAATAAAAAGACTCATTAGCTCGCCTCCTCATGTGTAAGCACATGTAGACTTTGACGTACTGGGTCTGAACAGAACCTGCTGAATGTCCTCGATAGGGGGCGACGATTGAAACAACCTCCCACCACTCCAGAACGCCAATAAGCTTTCGAGAAAAACAGGCATGCGTCTCTGAGAAATGATGATGGGTTAGCGGTTCAACGCAGTAAGTCATCCCATACTTCCCTAGTGCTTATCGCATACTAGGTTGAACTGACTCAGTTCTGGTATTGATCGACATTGATAATCATACCATCATTGCATGAGTCAACTAGCACAATCACAAAAAGTTAGATTACTCAAAACTACAGCTTATCTCTTTAGCTGGCACAAGGCAACACTAGGTCACTCGCTCCACAAAACCCCACGTACAAGAAGGCCACAAAGGATTTGCCTAAAGGCAGCTTTGAAAAGTTTATATCCCCCTGTAAATGGGCTATTTTCTTTCTAGTATAGCCCCTATTAGGAGGTAATTTCATCGGCTTATGATATTTGATAGCTATCTTTGTTAGCTATCGCCCGTTGAGATATAAAGTGCGATGACCTTAATTACCTCAAGATCTCCTTCAAAAACCATGAAATCGGCTTCGAGATCTCTTGGCGTAGGTACCCAGAGCCAAAAACAGCATGGGCCTTACGAAATCTAACAGAGTTTCTGTTCACGGAGTTGAGACGGGAGAACCTACCGATAAGACGAGAAATGGATTTTTTTGAACAAGAATCTCAATGCTACAGTACCATCTGGGACCAATGATAGTAGCTTCGCATCAGAGAATAATGCAGCTCGAATTTCGAATCGGCTTTTAACATATCCGAGGCTCATACCTCCGTCGTATTCGGGCTTTATTGAACACCGAACAAGATAGGGAAGGACGTATCTCGGTAAAGTAGATGGTTCTTGACGAGTAAGCGCGGCAGCCGTATCGGAGCCAGCGGCCTAATGAACCCCCGGTGCCTACTGCTTTTATGGGTTGAACAAAGCGCGAAAAGCTTGACTCATTCTTCTCGTTTTTGCTCATACTGGTGCGACCCTCGCGACTGACACACTTATCACACGCAACTCATAAACGCCTTCGTCCCGTATCGCCCATTATGAGTACTAGTACCGATAACGATCGTATATTTCTCTTCGACCCGACATTCATATCCTATAGCCATGCGCAAGGCACAGCTTACGCACGGTATCGGCGTAATTACAGCCAGAAGCTATACGACTCAATTATCGACTACCATAAATCCGGGTCTAACGAGTTTGGCAACCTTCTTGATGTCGGATGCGGGCCAGGAAGAGCCGTGCGTAGTCTGGCTCCGCTTTTCAAAACGGCTATTGGCATCGATACAGCAGAGGGCATGATAAGTGTCGCACGTTCTGTTCGTCCACCCACAGCCGTTCCTGACAACATACGATTCGAGGTTTCAACCGCTAAAGCTCTTGGGGACAATCTTGCAAATCCTATTCCGGACAGCAGCATTGATCTCATAACGGCTGCCACCTGTGCTCACTGGTTTGATATGACCTGCTTCTGGCCGCAAGCAGCCAAAGCTCTAAAGCCTGGAGGTACAGTAGCACTATAGACAAGTAGCACCGTGCACATCGATCCTTCAATACCTGGTCACCAAGCCATACAAGTGGTCATCGATGAGATCGATACCACGGTCAAAGATTATGTCCTACCAGGGAACATCCTTGCCCGCGACTTGTACCACGACCTCACCATGCCTTGGTCTTTATCGCCGCCCGTGCAAGCTTTTGATTGTCGCTCATTGATACGCAAGGAATGGTCTACAGAATCAAACGCGAAGATGGGCGGCTTCTATGAAACGCAATCGCCGATCGACCTCGATACGATGGAACTTGTTCTGGGAACAGCAAGTCCTATTACGAGGTGGAAAGAAGCCCACCCTGATGTAGTTGGTACGGAAGAAGATGTGATACGGCAGGTGAGAAGGAAGATTGAGAAGATTCTGATTGACGTTGGCTTAAATCCGGATGAGGCGTTGCTCCAAGGCGACACGACAGGAGTTTTACTGCTACTGAGGAAAAGGATAGAAGTATATAAATAACTGCTTGGGCTTGAATGACATAGCTTAGGGAAAGGATTATCGATAAAAGTATGACGGTTTTAGTGTAGTCGATAAGCGCGCGTCGACGCCGAAGAAATCGTACGTTTTTGTACTTAGAGCGCCGCAAACGATATATATGAAGCATGCTGATTAGTACGGATAGGCTAAGGCTGATTTGTGAACAAGTGAGACGGGACAGTACCGAGATTTGGCATTTCTAATATCGCACGATGTGACCATAATTTCCAAGGCTGCGGTGTGGCGTCTGGCACGTAGTATGAAGTGGAGTTATCACTGAAGCTCAATCCGTCTACGGGAAATGATGCTAGTTCTTGATCCAGAATTTCTTCACTTTCCGGCTGTTTTTATCGCTGTTTTTGCGTGCTAGTTACACTAAGAATCCGTTGATTAACGACGAAGCCGATCCTAAGAAAGGCCAAGCGAAATGGCCATAAAAATATGTCTGTCCTTGCGTGGTTTGTTACTATATTACATATCCTTGCCGCTAGAAAGCCAAACGGAAAAGGGCGGAAATCTGAATGACGTATATCGAGACGACTAATAGTTGGGTTATGACGCGATTCCGAAAATAAGGAGTAACTAGAAGACGATGATGGTATGCGGTTGTATGATTGGTGAGCGAAAAAAGTAAATTCTGGACAGTGCGTATAACTGGCCGGAAGGATCAAGTCATTGATCCAACGGCTCCGAGCTTATTATCGCCGGAGTCTTACGGAATAAGTATTTTAGTGCTGTTTATTCTATCATGAGGTGGAGTTCGGCCTGCTGTAGGACCACAGTCTAATCGTGCTTCATATTTGAGATGCTGGATTTATGATGCCTCACACTATATCTAAGAGGAAAAGAAATTTGAGGGGGAAACAAAGAAAATCATTAACGTTGACTTCGATGGCGGAGCTCCCAGACCCAAAAAATTTCTCATTTTGCTATACGACACCCCCCTTCCTTGGCACCTTTGTCGACACCACGGCTGTTTCATCCTTTGCATTATCACAGGCAAGCTCCATCGGCCGTACCGCAGGATTCATATCCTTGCCCTCTGGTGCGCGCCTCCACCCAGAAGTTTGATGAACTTTTAAATTTACTTATACAGGCATTTTTATATCACTACAACCTTCCAACTCTTTCTTTTCCCTAAAGGTTCTTCACGGCTCATTGATCTTCTTTCTTAGTTTTCTGCTTACCAGACTATCATTGACAAGACTGAGCAGGAGATGTGCACTCTGGTAAGGAGCCGTGATGTTTCTACAGCATCTTCCGATCCAGCTTCGAAATCATTCGAAGGGCCTCTGTGGGCAGCCAAAATCAATCTGCGACTACTCTCAACTACATTCTGTTCCGTCATTCTGGTTGTGACATACAGTCTCCTGTTGACTACTGATGGAATTCCAACTTTCACTGCAGTCACTACGCTTCGCAACATGGTGAGTTCTCATTGTCTTACAATCGCAACAATTAGTCTATATTGACAATACGAAGGCTGCTATAGTTTTACTTTGGGACTGTGTCGATGCAGCTGGCCTATACCTTCATGACTATCATCCTATAGGCAACGCAAAACTCGCCGCGGGGTTTGATGGTGCCGTAAGTGCTTCCTTTGCTGTTTTGTCTCTCTTAGTAAGGTACACCGGCGTCGCGGAGAAAGAGATACTTGACACGGATGGACACCAAAGCGAACCGTCTTTGTCTCGGCGTGCACTTTTCGCGTTCGGAATAGCTGAAGTGTGAGTCCCAGTTTTGTCATTTTAAGATAGCTTATTAACGCGAACTAGATTTACACATATAGTCTTATCCATGGTCTTGTCGTACGAGTAGGACGGTGGGGAAAAACGACCGTTACCAGTGATTATGGAGCTGCGAGTTCTGGGCAAGCATACATAGCGTAGGAGGCCACGAATATGATTACTTTAGTCGTACTAGCTGGTTTCTCATCTGTTATTGTGCTATTATGATCTACGATAGGATATCGACTCAGTATAGAACAGAGAAAAAGAAATGGGGTTTCGCACATAGTTCCACGACATAGCCCTAACCAACATTGTTTGGGATCCGCACCTAACATTTTGGGGTATTCAAATGAATTTCCAATGACCGGATTGGACAATACAGTGGGTTTAATTATGACAGTGATGCTTGTTCCGCGAGAAGTCCATACCGTAGCTTCAGGCAGTCCAGGCCACTACGACCGGGCCGACACACGTTCGAGTGCACGATGAGCTACAAATATAACGACGGAAGATGATTTTTATGCGTCCATATCTCAGAAGCGAACCCTTCCATTCTTGAGTTTCGGTTCAGCCTGCAATTCCTCTAGCTCAGCACGTTTTATGCCCTGGTGGGTAAGTGCCGGGCCCACAGACGAAAAGTACACGTAACATAACATGGATTCTTGGTTTCGCTATCAGAAATAGCTTCTTAATAGCGGTATTCCTCATCATTAATCGCTGAAATGACTGTAGTCTGCTCATAATAGGGATTATAATTGTGATATTTCCATCACAGACCGTGTGAGCATTGAAAGACAATCGTGTAGCTAACCTAGCGGATTTTCAAGCACGCTAAACAGACGCTGATCGTTTCTCATACGCCATTGAAATTCTGCAAATTGAAGTCAACATGGAACCGGACCTAGCCCTGCATCGACCGCCACTTGGGTGTTAGCGAGTAACTGCGGGCGTCATCGTTTCTTGCTAAGGTTGCGCCCCTATACCGCCATCCTCAACGGCCGTTTGGCGATCGTACACGACGCTGGTCGGTTGGTACCGACACAAAATTAGTAGGTACTACGACAAAGCGATGCACTTACCTCGATATGTATTTCCTCCTCCCACTCTACTGTTCTATACGATCTATCATATCTATCAGGAGGATCTGGTGCGGCTCCATTGCAACAATATCTCGTTGGGTCGTCAGGATTACGTTGACAATACAAACAACGAAACCTACATCAAAAGCAGGAAATACACGTAGGGTAGAGAAACCGAAAGGACCTGCTCACTGATGGTTTACGTTACAAACCCCAATTCGTTCTAATCAGTAGTGCTGCAGGCATGACCTTGTCGATCATTGAATCCAGATGGAGCTGGTTCCTAGTAGCCGCTGTCTTCGTATTGGCGGGCCATTTGCCGATTTCAATCCTGAACTTTGCTACTCTTCGGCTTTCGGTATGTGTTGAGGAGTCCGAGAGTATAATAGCCAATCAATAGCACCATTGCCTTGTTGTCGTATGGAACTTTTAGCCCCCAGCTCAATCCTTGCATGTGCATTCTCTCTGACTCGGACATCCTTCTAAAATCCGAGAGGGCTGAGCTGCACAAAAAGTAAAGTTAGCTGGCTCCTTAATCAGCAGCGAATCCACCCTTCATAGACCTATTTTGCTCGGATGTTAGATTCCGTGGCCCATGGTCACGATTGAGGAAGGAACCGCTTTGGTTTCACTCCGATATCGTGGTTCTATCAATATCTGACAACTTCGAACGAGAACTTACCCAAACCCGATATGGTAGATGCCTAGTCCCCAAGTTACTCGGACTTATCCAACTGCCGAAGTCCGGATAGTCTGGTTGTTACTATCGGCCTCCTGATCAATTCTGTCGATCGATCATGCCTCAGTGGAGACCGGCACGAAATCCGTAGTGACTCACCAATCAACTAACTACCTCGTACACACCGGCGAGTTGTATCTCCCGGACCTCGGATCGGGGTATAGAATTCCCGAAATACGGACCCGTAGCAGCCCACCTAGGCCGCACAGTAGAGAGCCAGCCAGCGGCGGCGCTACTATCTCTTTGAGTGCCATAGACCTCCGATGGGGCACTGACAAGAGTGATGAACCAATCAAAACAATTCTCATATAAAGTACTCCTAAGCACACCTGGTTTGGCGCGCGACAGAAGTGCCAGTAGGTCTTCTCGTTACGTATCGCTACGTTCGAAATCTGACAGCCGTAGCAAGCCTCCTCGTACCGCATCTGTACTCTTCCACGCGCTCCCGCGATTGTTTTTTGACTAATTAGATAACAGAGATTGATTACTATTCGAAGATCGATGTGGCGGCGTCATTTTTAGCTCCTTCCTTAGCTATAGCGAAGGTGGCGGCATTGAGTGGTGAGGAGGTTGTCAGAGCCATCCGCCCGGGTCTGGGGCAGCGGGCGGGCTCTTCACAGACGAAGCCATCGCCACGGCTTGGGGCTGCGCAAAGCGCGGATTAAGTTGTTTCATATGCGCTGATTAAGGATTCCGATGTAAATAATGCCATATTCTTGAAAGCTGTATGCTAAGAAAGTGTAACAATAAAGGAAGATATGTTTTAATTACATTATGTGGGTTCTAGATCACGATAGGGTAAACTACATTCTGCTGTACAGCTGAGTTCGCATATCTATTGCACCCGCTTATTAACTAAGTTAGCTAATCACGAGTTTTTAAAAAGTGAAAAAAAAAGTAAGGATGCTATTTCAAAGTGTTATCATTTCCAGGGCTGGTTTAAACTTCTTATGAATTTTTCAAATCTTGATTTGAAGCATGTTTCTTCTGAGCCACTACGTTAATTGTTCTAAAAGCTGCATGCCGACGAGAGCTTGAAAAGTTCGCCTCGGGGACCGGTTTCACTCCGGTCAACATGTTCATTGTCATCAGGGCCTTCGCCGGGGCTCGCCGTGTGGGAACGAACAAGAAGGCGGTGACGAATCATTCCTATGTAGACAGGAACCCTTTCTTGACGCTTGTATGCCAAGAAAGTGCGATGGACTCCAAGTGGTCATGTAGGTGATGCGGTCGTTCAAGTGACGAATTACGTCACCTTCAGATTGAGGTAATATCGGACTGTTTCATACCTGAGCAGAGTTTAATCTATTCGTATACTAAGATGGTTAGGGGAATCTAGCTGCTATATGCTATGTAGTTAAAGAACTTAGGTCAATTCCAATTCAGGATAATTTGGTAACGGCCACCCCCCCTTTCTCTCACTTGAGAACTTCGAGATGAATAGGGGTATTCGGAGCAGGCAAATGAACCAAGTAAGCCATTGAACCATTACAACGCCCCAGTGGGTCTCGGGTATGCCAAGCTTGATCAACGGAATTTTGATGTTCTGAATCTCGTCGATGAAAGGTCTTAACTCCTTGTCATAGTTTTCGAACGCCAATTGAAGGTTTTCTGGACTCCGACTTATCTCGCCTGCCAAGACGTATGCGCCCACAAAGCCAGCAGTAGTCCCCATTCCACTAAACGGGGACGGACAATAAGCCGCGTCTCCTAATAGAACCACCCTGCCTGTATGCCACGTTTTCGCATGGACCTGAACGGCTTCCTGGGAATAAAAGTCCTTAGACGTCTTCATGCTCTCAAGGAAGCGGCCGGTCTGCCAGCCTGCATTGCGAAAACGGTGTGTCCAAAACGCCTTCTGTGACTCAGTACTGTTCCTGTGAATGCTAGAAGCTTCCGCAGAGTCGTCCTTGAGGAAAAGATAGACTTGTGTCTGAGAACGATGAGTCCGTCGAAAGATTACTCGACCCTCAGCAGCCAGATAAGTTCTGCGAATATTGGAATCACCCTCGATAAATGGGATAGAGTAATAGGCCAAGTGAATGCCCAGTTTTCGGTATGTGCTCAAAGTGTCATTCGGTTGGATACTTTTTCTAATTCTTGAGCCTTGTCCGTCTGCTCCAACTAGAAGATCGAACGTATCTGATGTACCGTCGGAAAAGTGGGCAAGAACTTGTGTTTCATCCTGCTCAATATATTCCACTGACTTGTTGAACATATATTCGACTTCATCTTTCGTAGCATCGTAGAGTACTCGGATAAGGTCGCCCCGCATAATTTCGTACTCGGACGTGACTGTTTGCGCACCTTTGCCGGACTTGTTGGCGAGGATTGTGCCAAGCACTCTACCGTCGGAATCGACCAGAGCCGCGCCGGCTTCATCAACTAACATGGAGCGAATTTTCTCAATAAGACCCATCCGCTTTAAAGTCTCGATGCCTTGTTCACGGAAATCAATCTGCGCGCCCGTTGCGCGGAGTGCTGGAAATCGCTCAACGACGGTCACGCGATGGCCCAGTCTGGCAAGCCAAAACGCTAGTGCTGGTCCAGCGCAACCACCACCGCATATCAGTACTTTGAGGAAAGGCATGCGAAGCGTTGTTGGTTGTAAGGAGAATGATGAAACTACACGAACCGAAGAATCAAATGGTCAGCGTGTGCATACAAGCTCAAGACGTTCAGTAACAGATCACTTTTCCACCTGGTTTAAATAAACAGGTGAATGGTTGCTAGCGATGATGCGTCAGCTATGGCGGACTAACCGTATCGCGTATCATTGGATCCCCAAGCTAGGACCGGAGACGTCGGGGGCTGTGTCGGTCGGACCTCATTGTGTCACCCGGAACCGATGTGTGGTTGAAGGGATTAGATTAATCCCGTTGTATATTGTACAGGTCGAAGTTCGGAACTCGGCACTGATTGAGTCCGCGTACGGATTGCAACATCCACCCGTGCGTCTTTCTTCGTCTATGTGGGGCATATCTCTTCAAGCTAAAAGTTCTGGAAGGCCGAAAACCCCAAAGTCATACTCGATTTTTTCGTGTCCGAAGTAGGTTAGCATAACTCGTTAGCCTATCGGGCTTCGTGTCCACAGTCGCGTCATGAAGTATCTTTCGCCACCCCGGGGATCCTGCTTTGAAGCTTTTGATATTGAGTAAGGCCTTAGTGTACTGCTATAGTCCTATATTCCCATGGATCTCTTGTTACGATTGGTCCCGTAATAGCGCTGTAAGGCTTCTATCCTTCTCCGCTACCGTCCAGACCACCTAATTGCAAGAGTGGTTACTTGTTCTTTTGCAGGTATTGCAAGCAAAAAATAGACAGAATTGGAACAGCCTATGACATACATAGATGATCAGGTATTGGCGGGACTGTCAGATTCAGCTGCGCCATTGAAGCCGCTTTCGAATAGCCGTCTTCGGTGCCGAGTCATGATCATGTCGGTTTCGGTTTCGATGGACTCGGAGCTCGGGTTTTGCTATCGTGCGACGAACAGCAGTAGCCATTTTGATTTGATTGACACGAGTTCTAGCAGACGTTTACAAATATCTGTCCTTGGTTTCTCTTTTTTAGGCCACAGGACTTTCTCATTTTACCTCTGCCGGTAGAGATCAAGCATGCCAATTGCTCTTATTAGATGACATAGCCATGCAACCGGCCTTAATCTCGATGAAGTTGTAATGGTCATAGAAGCGCTAGCTGTGCCGTGTGCTCTGCGCATCATGTCCGCGGACGAAGGGCGGCAGACGATAATCAATACATTACACATAGGCTATTTTGTTTCAATTGCCTTGTTGGAAAGTTTCGGCTCTTTTTTCCTTCTTCGAGTCTTCCACTCAGCCAAATCCACATCACGTAACGCCACCAACAATATTGGGCTTTTTCGATTCCTGATAAGAAGTATCGAGATTCGTCTCGCATTTCTCGCAATTCGAGGCATTGTGAGGGCTGTTACATATCATTTCTAAACAACATCTCAAAGCGCGACGAATGTTCCTTCCTAGATTGACCGGTTCGCATACGCTCTGGAATGCATGTTTCCTGTAATTATAATGTAAGTGTTTTTTGCCCAAATACACATTGACCATGCTCACAAACTTCACCAGCATCGATATTTTGGCTTCAAAGGTTGTTTTGAACGACCAGGTCTATAAATCATCACAGAATCTGAATCACATTAGTAGTCATCTACATCAGCAGTCCGCGAATACCGAAGACGGTCTAGTCTCTTCGACACAAGAAGCTGGCAGGGTTGTCGAGGTCTACCGTGGAGAAGCGGACGAGGACAGGGTGGGTTCACAAATACACGCCGTCAATCACAGATGATAACAAAGGCCATCCTCCAAAAACACTGTCTAGGAGACGGATTCGGGACAGGTTTTAACCAGCAGAATGTTTGCATTTGGGATCAATGGGTCCGGCCGCGGCATATCATACTATATAAAAAAGTCGTGGCCGCAGGAATTGCACAATATGAGATCGTAAGACTACTACACAATGAATTCGCTCAGCTACCCGGTCGTCAACACCTCGCTTTCGGATGTACTCTGCTCGAGTGCACAATGACCTGTCAAATTGCTCTTCTGCCTCCTACAGAACTGACCCCTCTCACTCTCAGCCGCATGCATCTACGTGATGCAAGATGGGATGTTTCTTAGCTTGCTTCGCCAACCACAGTTATCAGGGACACATTTCTCGTTAGTAACTTAACCCTTCATTTTTCCCCAAACTATCTTTGATCAACATCTCAGCTATCTCATACTCTTCGAACCCTCGACAATTGCAATCTTTATCTTCTTTCCCAAACCCGCTAGCCACGTCTTCTCCGACAAACTTATTCAGACCTATGTCTGTCATGCTCACAATGAAATATCGCCCTGATATCTATGGTTGGCGGAACAATGGTGAGCGTATCTCGGTACTTAAGCCCCAGACTATTTCATGTCTTTTCACTGCTCGTTGTTGCATCGCTTTCAAGGAACAGTAACCAGCCAGCTTCGAAGGTGATATTTGCATAGTCCAACTCCTCCTTCTCATCCCCCGTTACGTGGTGAATGGTCTCTCTCGCATGGGGAACGAGTATGTGGCAGTCTGTCCATGTCGTATGGTCTCCGCTTGGGAATGCAGCAGTCAGGATCCTTCCATGGCGCTATGACTGGGCGTCGTATGTTTTTATAAGCGCTGCTTTTGTTGTATGGTATGGATTGAGTTCATTCGCCTCCTTGCAGCACAGAAGCCATCTGAACTGGGCTTCAATATTTGTATGCCCGTTTCTCCAAGCCTTCAAGAACGCGGAGAACCCCCCCTGAAGAGGCTGTGGTCTACAGAACCACGTTTCCCAGTTACGCTCCACTAAACACCACCTTTTCCCTAAAACCTCCAGATCCGCCAGCCTCTGGCCTAATTTAGGGAGAGGAGACAGCACTGTCACCTGTACATCATCCTTGTACTGGGGTACAGCGCACCCGCTCTCGAAGAATCCGTTCTTTGAAAGCAGCTGTAGTTATCTCCAGCCACTAATCATAGTGTCGCGGCGCGTGTGAATATCGTAGGCAACAAATCTCCGGAAGAAATCATTGAGCTTCCGAGTGAGTTTATCTTTGCCATGATTGGCAGCGTAGCATCGATTGCATCTTAGGCTATTGACGTATTGCTCCGTGACGTATGCACCGTCCCAATTCTTTGTCGGTCTGAACCCTGATCTATGACGGTTGTGGGTCACCACTTGAACCATCTATTTCCTAAACGGGACGCACCCATCTCCTGCCAGATACAACAGCTTGGACATCTGATCATATACATGGCGAAAACGTGATCCCATGCATTGGTTTTGTAGACCCTGAAAACAGGAACTGATTCTAGCAGGTATGACCAAGATGGTAGATCCTGAAACAAAACAGGGAAAAGTCTCTGTAACCTTGAAGGGAAAAAAAGTTGACGACTCTTGACCACAGGCACCTCTTCGTCCCAACATTCCATTGCGCGAGAGATGTGTGATTTACTTTCTTGGAGGCGGAAAATTTAGCCTGGTTATGTTGGAAGCGACATTCGTTACAATGACGTAATCTACATGTGTGACCAGCCAACTTGCTTTCAATGTCCTGCATGGCCTCTAGAATGATGGGGCCATGGCGGTTCCGCTGCCCATATTCGTTGCTCGACATGTTTTGGAAGACTTACATTTTAGCATCTTGGAGCGGAGTCAGAGCCGCTGTTGGAGGAATGTTTGTGGCAGAATAACTGCAAAATAATCTCGAATAGAGATCCAGCTGTCGCTTCAACATAGCCAAACGCTCCTGTCATTTGATGCGTGTTTCTTTGGAAGGCCTGTGTCGATTAGGCGTCCAGGATGTAAGGGGTAAAGCAGTCGGGGAACCATAAGCAGGCTTACGATAGGGAAATCGTAGTGCTAAATGATTTTTCAGGCTCCAATGGCTCAAAAGCTTCATGCAGGAAGTACTTGCCCACTTGCTTTCTCGTTGAAGACTTCGATTTCACGACGGATGTCCATTTTGGGGTGCCGGTCTGCCTAATGTGATGGGGGGTTGATGGTTATGTTCTGGCCCGCCATAGGCAGGATCGCATTCCAGCGCTAGCACACGTTCTACGAAATACTCCGTCTTAGGAGAAATGCTAGAGCGAAATTTTAGTTTTGCTTGGCTGAGATTGATGATGGCTAGAGTGTCCAAAAGCTGGAAGATAAGAAGGTGGACCTCGCTGGGTAAGTTGGTAAACAGGGCCATCTTCGGGGTCGTGAGATAGAGTTGGATATTTACAAGTTGATTGAAAGGGGATTATACTGTGCTGCTTAAGAAGATAATGATACTCTTGACAATCGATGATCCTTCGTCTCGCTTCACGAGAGCCTTAAAGGGCGATGGGTCTTGACGTTTAGTTATAGTGCTAAACCTTGATGGATCTTCACGCTTCTGGGGTCGGTTGCATGACGAAGACCCAGCTCCAGCAGTCGCAGGGAACGCTAAAACGTCCAGCGCAAAGGTAGCATAATTCTGGGCATTTTTGATCTTGTCTGCATCGGAAAGCCGATTGCAACTAAACCACTGTCAGCATTGCCTATCAACCTATGACGAATGAACTTGCCAACTAGCCGAATAGCACCACTTGCTACTATCAAACGCGTCCATCAAATCATCACAGCGCTCTCCTTTCTCCGTAGCTTGAAGCATATGCTGAACTTCATGGAGCAAGACAAAACCACGAGGGAGGTCATCACCCAACGTAAGCTCCTTTTTCCATAGATTCACAGCATCCTCGAGAGTAGCTTTGGTCCCAAAAAAGCTTGGACATATAGCCAGTAGCGTGGCTCCAAACACCGCGTCTCGATCGTCGGTTCGGCTTTGGACGGCTGCGACTGTGTTACCTTCACAGACTTCTGCTTCGGCGGGTGGGTAGGCGTAGACGAGCGATGATGGTGTGATGGAGTAGCCGCGCTGCGGGTTGAGATGTGAGGAATGTGATAGACGGAATTGAGCTGCAGCACTTTGTGGCACTAAGTTCTCCTGGACGAACTTGAAATGTCTTTCAAGGATGATATTCTTCCTGTCTGTATTGGCATTCTCTAGACCTTCAAGTCGGTATATTCACGCCACACGAGGAACATACGCACTCGCTCCAAACCATGAGGAATATGCAGTAGACTGTTCTGAGCCAGGCCTGTTAAGCGCATTAAAAGCGGCTCTAGCAAGGAAATGCGCGTCGTCAATTCCAGAAGAGATGGTTCTTAGCTGATCCCGGGTATATGGCCAGGCTCCATTGAATACATAGAAGGCCGTATCAAGCGGCTGACGCGCATGTAGATGATAATGAGAGTGTGCTTGTACCAGACAGGCGTATAAGAGAAAGGAAAGAAAGATCATCTTGGACGATGACAGTTGTTTTTAAAAGAATGTGAAGGGAACTATCTCAATGTACAATGAAACGAAGGTGGGCAGGCTAAAGGATGTTGTCATTCATGAGGGCCGTTTGCGATGTTGGCTTTATACTCTAGACCCTGTTATTAAAGGCAATTAAAGTAAAAAGTGCTTTACACGAGTAAACAAATTCTATATCGAGAATTTCTTGGAAGTGTTTCAAACACAGCAGATCCATAGACCTGAAACGAGGAACGCTAACTTTATTCTTTTAACCTACGACAAGGCTTGACCCTGGAATCAAATCTTCAGCTCGCAGCTCGATTCTGTAAACGTTATCGGTTTGCGCGGAGCCCGAGCCGAGGCGCTTGGAATACCCTGTTTGAGATTACTAATCACATTTCCACGACAACATTCTAAGTGGATGGATTAAAAGATTCCGTGTGGATACAACTGTTCAGCTGAACTCTGTTTAGAGTTCCAACGTCTGTGCTGTCAGAAGGTTTACTACAGCCTTGATTAAGAAGCAGTCCCTCAGAAATAGTAAGCTTGGAGCCAGTATTTGATGATCCTATGTTATACGACGCTGAATTTGATAAAGAGCGACGCGGCCCGGTGAGCTTAATGCGGCTGTCTCGGAGACCAGGAATCTTCTATCACTCTTCAGCTGAACTATCTTACGTGGCAGTGGGCCCATAATCTTCGCATCTTTCTACACGAACCTTTTGATTCAATTGAGAGCGGCAGTTATATACGGGAGCCCTCCCTTCACTATCAACTCCCAGGATCTAAAAAGCGGTCTTTCCAGTATTCTCAGCCATTGGGCATTACATCATGAACTCTTCCATATGTGCACTAGTACCGTGGTGGCATATTTGTATGCAGATTCCTCCTGTGACAGTCTTTAACGTATACCCATTACTTGCGTTGACGGCATGAAGTGAATAATGCACAGTGGATAACTTTTTTTAAAACATGACATGTCCTTTTCGTATGAAGCACCTACAGGTAAATTGAAAATACCCATATAAGCATAAGTAAAACCACATCCATTTTCTCTACAAAACGGGGTTTGCGTGTTAAAGACTTCACAGTGGTGTGGGAGGCAAAAATATCGAGTGAATATGCAGCATAGTGTTCCGCATTCTTCAGCTTATCCTTGTCAGGAAGCCCCTTGCAACTAGAATCAACAGTCAGCATCAAATTACCAAACATCAATCAACAACGTACCATTCCGTTGAATAGCAGCCATCCGGATTATCTGCGGTCTTTACATCATCACACCATTCCTCGTGTGTCTCCGTAGCCTGAAGCATGTGTTAACCCTCATGTATCAAGATGAAGCTGCGGGAATACGAATATCTTGCCCCAGGGTTACCTCTCCACCACTGTTGCACAGTTTGTTCGAGGCTAGTTGGTATTGTGAAGAAATGGGGGCAAATATTAAGGACGGTGGCTCCAAATATTGAGGGCACCATATTTATTTGGGTATGCACTGATGTGATGGCATCGTCTGAACACTCTATGTTGCCAAAAGGAGGGCAGGCATAGAAAAGGGAGGACTGTGTCAGATTATAACCAGGTTCGGAGTCCAGAAGGTAATTTTGTTGCGAATTGAGCCGCGCTGCGGCGATTGGTGGATGTAAATTTTCCAATACGGGCAGGAAATGTTTTCGAAGGATGATGTTCCTTCTCTCAGGAGTAGTGTTGCCTGAATCCGTTTATCAGAACCAAGCGAAGCAAAACCAGAGCCAGGAAAAACATATTTAGTCCAAACCAGGAGTGAAATATGGAGGATTTCTCAGCGCCAGGTTTTGCAAGTTCATCAATAACAACGCGGGCGATCATATGAGCCTCGTAAACACTTTCAACAATGACTTTGAGCTGGTCTTGAGAACATGGCCACTCTCCACTGTGAATATAGAACGTCGTATCGAAGGGTGCACGACGTACCAAGCCATTGGAAGTTGCTTACACCAGGCTAGCCCATAGGGCAAAAATGAGAAAATATAGAAAAGTCATCTTTACTAAGCGTGAGAGGACACAAAAATTGGGTATTCCAGAAGAAATGCATTGGTTATATAGGGAGAAGACTCAGCTTATTTATTTATTTATTATCAGAGAGAAGATTTAGTCTTGTTGAAAACTTTGGTATTTCAACTAACAGCTTTGAGGGATATCGCTCGGAGAGGATTGGTAACAACTCTTGGAATTGAGGGAAAATATTGTGTCTTACTGTCCATGGCTTACAGTCTGTTTTGCCTACTAAATTTTGTGCTTGGTACTGATATTGGCTCAACGAGCCCATTGGCGCATCGTGTCCTGTCCTGGTTTTCACACTCGTCAGTGAGGCCAATGTAAACTATAGAGATTGTTGGATAAGTGGTCATGAAAGTGGAAACGGGTCCTTGTTTTTGTTTGTTGAGAAACCTTGGAGGCTACCTCAGCGTCAGCGAAATAGATAGAGGCCACTCAACTCAAGACCAGTCGCTTTTACATTATAGGGTTATCATGCACGATATCTTCAATCAGGATAGCCTATCAAGTCCACCATGATAAGCCACCAATCTTTTTTCATGTAGTAACATTACTTATGGAAGGACACGTATTCATAAGCCATCCTCCCCGCCCATATTCCGAATATCTACTGGCTAGCATTCCCAATAATCTCAATCAACTTCGTAATAGCCTCCTCAACCAAAAACGGAGAATGACCAGCCTGAATCTTCTCCACCGTAGCGCCATCTCCCATCGCACCAGCCATAGCCAATTGTCCCTCCACAGGAATGGCATTATCCAACTCACAAATCACGCAAGTTCTCGGAACAGTGATATTCGTCGCAACAAACTGTACTGGTGTTTCGAGAGCTACTGTACTGTGGTTTTTGCACTCGCTCCTTGCCTTCTCTGCTACTTCGGGAGCGCAGTCGTTATAAAGGCAACCTGTCGCCTTCTCGTTCAGAAGGAGAACATCGTCCTGTGAAAACTTGAGTCATGTTTTTAAATGGCTGGAAAGGATGGCATCCCGTTCGAGTCGCGAAAGGAGCATGTGTTCCTACGATAAAACTTAGAAGAGAAAGACCCTTTGCTGGAAGGGCAAATGAAGCAATGTAAACGACATGGGGGATGCTGCCAGCTAAGCCCTTCGCCTTTCTCTCATGGACCTGGTAACCTTCGACGGTAACAGAGCCTGGAATACCACCATAGCTATGGCATAGCAAGACAACACGTTTGCCTTGGTCAAGAGACGGCTGAATAGTCTGTCGAATGACTTCCGCATCGTCTAAGAAGGTCTTGCCTATGATGTCCTCCTCCTTTCCGGCGGTGACATTGTCTGGTTGAAGGACAGTGTACCCCTCATTGGTCAATGCCTCAGCGAATCCTTTGTAGTGGCTTGCGCGATGCCATGTGCCTTGGACGATGGCGATAACGGGCTTTTCGGAAGTTGAAGACATTTTGAAGATGAGTAGTTACTGACTTCTGAGTAAGCCTGAGAAAGAGAGATGGAGGTCTTTATATCATGAGGGGTTAAGTTCATCACTGGGGACTTTGGTGGCTCCATGTCAGCCCTACCAGACTTGGTGGTCCACTAGTTACTAAAAAAAAGTCTAAATCGCATCTTTTGACATGAATCTAATCTTTTTACAGCGCGGAACAAACCCTGTTTAGTAATCTTGCTGACTACGGCTTATGGTGTTGAATCCTGTCAGCAATGCAGAAGCCTGTCAGCAATGCAGAAGCCTGTCAGCAATGCAGAAGCCTGTCAGAAATGCAGAAGCCAGGGCGTCAGATCCACCAATCAAAGACTTGCTTCATGACTTTCAACGCATGTCATATTCGGATTAATGGTCACTTATCTCGGCGCGATTGATACACGCTTATAAAATGTGATATGGTTCGATTGAGTGGACTTTTCTATATGAGCTAGTCTATGCTCGTCTATGACTGCGCTATAGCTTGATAGGTCTCTGGTGGGTTCGCATCCAAGGCCAGCTTCATGTCAGGGTCACTCTTCTTCATCGCCCTCTGATAAGCCTCCCTGTTTCCAATGCGCTCAAGATACTTCAAAATATTGGGATAAGCACCCAAATTATAAGACGAGAAGTATCGGCTGGTCGTCAAGGGGAACACAACCATAATATCAGCAGCCGTGAACTGGCTACCAGCAACCCAATCATTTTTCGCAACCCTCTCATCCAAAACCTTGAGAACCTGGGTAGCCTTGACCCTGCTAAATTGCATAACCTGACTATCCTCTCCCAATTTGGCCCAGTTGTTGAACATCATACGACTCATAGCGGGGCCAAGACTTCCGTCGGCCCAGTGCCACCAGTACAAAAAGTCAGCGTAGGCTGGGTCATCAGGACGAAGGAAGAGTTTTCCGTTGGCGTATTTGTGACTGATGTATTCGATGCAGGCGCAGCTTTCAGCGAGAATGATGTCGCCGTCTTGGATGACAGGGGCGGCGCCCATTGGGTGAAGAGCTTTGTACTCTGGTGGAGCGAACAGTGGAGATCGCTTGTAGAGTTTTAGGTCATATTCGACGCCGAGTTCTTCGCAGACCCAGGGAATGCGCTCGGATTGGGAGACCTGGAGGTGGTGGACGGTGAGACCCATGTTGATGAAATATGGAATGATCTGGTGTCAAAGTTGGAGATGCTGAAAATAAATCTCAATAATATTGAGATCTCCATCTACTTATACGTGGATCTTAAAAGCGTCATAACGGAGTCTAGAGTTTCCCGTGCCGAGGCATTTCCCGGTCCCACTGCCGCGCTAGACACCCCAACAGCCAATCATAGTGTTTGTCGACTCGGTAAATGGCATTCTGAGCACGAAGTGGTCTGAGCATATAACGCTAAAATGATTTGTCAGACAGACCCTTCTAAGTCTCCAACTCTAGGGTATTTCGTTATTTATCCCTCTTCCATTTAATGTTAAGTCCCATACAAACGGGTCTGTTTCCAAGAATGACAGGTCAAGATCGTCGTTAATCGGTAAAAGACTCGTTATATCCGCGTCGAAGAGAGAATTGAAGACATCAAGCGCCGGCCATTGATTGGAGCCGGGGTAAATCTGATCCAGCATCGAATTATCGATTGCATCGCTTGTTGGATTTTGTGTTTCTTCCCCAGGTTTCACGCAGCCATGCTCATCCGACCGTAGGACGCCCGTAAACTCCAAGACAGACACTTTGGCGACCGATGCATCAATCTCGAAATCCGTGAAGCCAGATCCATCTGCGTACTTGGGCTCACTCGAGATCTTCGGCGGATTGTGCCTGTGCACATCGTGAAGGTACCAACTGTAGACGTGCTAATATTCGCGTCAGGCGTATTCATACTCTCAAGCGAAGCAGGCCAATATTCGAGCGAATGCTAAGGTTTTACAAGGGATGTCACGCTATTGGAAGCTAGCATCTCTCTTGGTGAGTTGACTGGGCTCTTCCAGCCACTGAGAGCTCAGAACACCACAGGAATGGCATCTGAAGAGCACAGCTCGAATATGCTGTATATGCAACAAATGATGGCATTACGCTAAGGCACGAGTCTGTGGCCAAGGTAGCAGCGATCAGACTTGATATGTGGCCAGCATGCTCATATGCGACATGGGCAGATAGTTGCCTTGCGGATGAGTAGGTCTTGTCACCCTTGGACCAGCAGAACAGAGGGACGATAGAAGAGTGCAGTGCACAGAGACATTGGTGATAAAAGAGGTTAGTAAGAAGTATTTTGGGTAGTTCTCTCTGATCAGTTGTCGAGATAGTGGAAGCTTGAAGCTTGAATTGACTGGGGACCTAGTGCCACCATGCCGAGATGTCATTCTCGACTTGGAAGAGTTCTTGGAGACGAGAGTTGAAATCAGCATCGGATCTCACAACAGATACAACAGATGACCTATAGCCGTCAGCTCAAATCAAGCATTTCTCCTGTCGACGTACCAAAGATGCAGGCCTCGTATAAACTCAGGAAAGATACTTCCAGAGTTCACCTTGTTACTAATTGTCGCCATGCTCGATCGCGGGGCTCCTGTTGCAAACTCCTCTTCCGGCCAGGGCAGTGGTAAAGTTTCAATATCGGTGATGGCTTCGAATCGAAAAAGTTTCTCGCAGCTGAAGCAATGGAATAGGTAACATGCCCAAAATCGCCTCCTGCGAATTTCGGACTCAAGGGAAGAGCTATTCTTTGGACCGGTGCCCATAATGTGAAGGAGCTGACAAGCATTTCCTAGAGGGTCAACAGGCCGACCTCTCCTTAGGAGGAAACCATACCTTTGTGTAGGTAGCTAATTCTCCACGAGCCCTGGCTATGCCAGAATAGTGAAAGTTTGCAAAACGTTACAAGATTGTTCTCGCTAAGCTCCTCAGCTTCTTGAAACACGAGTGCTCCAGCTTTCTTGGCCCACTTTGCCATGAGACCCTGTTCTTTGAGTGTGGCTTGGTCAGACTCGTCTCGATAAAACTGGACTATTAGCGGTTGGCAAGTGTGAGGGCGGACATGCTTACTTCGCACCCCAGGCATATATGCTGAGAAGTACGTGAGGTTGAACGCTTCGGTTTGTGAATGAGCGTAAGAATGTGGCCTTGTGTAACAGAAGATCTGACTGGTGGACGTTCTTGAAGTACAGCTCGACTAGTTCATTGACCAAGGATGGCGCTATCCCATGATATAACTCCACTTCGGGTGACTGGGTATCCGGAGGCGCAGATAAAGCCGCCAGGGTTAAAGATCTCGAGTGAGCGGAAACAGATAAACTGTTGCGCCCCTCGTGCTGGATTTTCTTCTAGCCTTGTGAACTCGGGACTCATTACTGTCATAATAACATGTATTTCTGAGTCTGACACATCTCGTGCAACTTGGTCTCTCGCCTGAGCAACGGATCTTCACTCGCATTAGTAAAAAGAGTATTTAAAGTTTCTAGAGATCTAGCCATACCTTTTGTTTCTTACATATATCACAGGCCGTGCTTGGACGACCTGGGGCATTTGTCATGATTGCCTGGACGGGTTGGAATACACAATGAAGAGAGTAAGCAGGCTCACGTAAGCAGCCAAGAAAGATAGCGACATGATAAGGACTCGCAAAGGAAAAAGTATTTCCCGTTTACCAAAGCCAGGGTCATCACCTAGTAGCAAAAGCAAAACTTTTCACTTACTATCAAAGCTTTGATAAATTGAACATGTCGCCCGATGGTAAGTCCTCGGAATCAAAAGAGATATGTTTGCTTAGATGATTTATTCTCATTGAAAGACAACTCTCTTCTGAACATCGCAGTTTATTCTTAGCAACAGCCCAGCTAGCGTAGAACCTGAAACTTTATCCTTACCCATCTATACGAAAAAGGCCTCTCAAATATATATCAACTTGTTGGAAAAATTGAAAGGCGTGATCTCTATGGTATAATATTTCTTTCTTCGAACAGGAAGCGATAACGTAGTGAATATTGCGCCACTATACGTCACTAGCCTGTTAGTGAAATCATCATTGATCAAAATACTGCTGCGGATCTTTTCACTGCTCACGCGACGCGTTGCGTCCTTGCTTCGCCCATATGCATGTCTCAAAATGGGCCACATCGAGGCTTTCGAAGTGGACCTTGTGAAACATGAAATCAACTAATTGCTGTAATGACACGCCTGTTTTTCCAGTTCTCTTCAGCTGGGCAAAAATATGCAGCCACATTCATCAACGGCCAGGGTTATGCCGCTTTTTACTGGTCACGATCGCACTGAGTGCGAAGCTCACGCACTGCGAACGTCAAAAATGCGAAAATTACCAAAGTGCAATGCACTCAACTCACCATCGAAGGCATACGATTCGCAAGGAGTGCGATTTGTGGAGTAAGGAAAAATCACATAATGCGAAATGAGCGACTCGGACATACAGACAACACAGCTGTGTTAGCAGCCCTACGACCAGAGGACCCAGCCATTGCATAACTCTGAGACTCGGTACATCGAACAAGGCTGGTCGGAAAAGGTTATCTTCTTCTGTTTTTGCTGTTCTAGCCGCTCCTCTACCCTGTATGTTTACCTCATTCATTCTCCATTGTTCAAACTATCTCCAACATTTCAAGATGGAAAACGTCTTAACTGGCTTGAGCCTCATTGCAGGAGGAATCCCATCAGCTGGCCCAGGTGTAGACATCATTGCTATTCACGGACTTGGGGGCTTCGATAGCTGGAGATGCCCTGCAAACCGGCTCGTCGGGGACATTGAAGAGTTGTTTTGGGTACGCGACTTTTTGCCCACGGACCTCCCTTCAGCGAAAATTTTCGCCTACAACTATCGTAGTTCTGCCTTGTGCGATGGTGAAGGGATCGCAAAAATTGCAGGTAAACTCCTCGACAAGCTGAAGAATTTACAGAAAGACAACCCTGAGGTGCGTTCCCTCTCGAACGTCAGACTAGATCTTGTCCTATCTCTTCTATTATGAAGCTTGATAGAGGCCTGTAAGTTTCCTAACAAACACCTCCTTCCATGGGCCGCAATCATTTGTTTTCATCTGCCATAGCCTTGGCGGCCTTGTTCTCCAATGCGCGCTCAACACAGCATTTAATGACAAAGGCGAGAAGGCTCTCAGAAAGATCATCATGGCAACAAAAGGAACCATTTTCTTGGGGTTGCCTCATTCAAGAACGCTATCAGGCCTGGAAACCTGCATCTCAAGAATCGCTGCTGCCAGCAAGTCAGCAGATATTAGCACGGCAGCCATTCAACTGATGAAAGATACCATTGATAGGTTCACCAGCCTGCCGCGTGACACTGTAACATGGAATGTTGTCTATTGCTACGAGGAGCTGCCGCTACCGGGTACTCAGTTCCGAGTGAGTTAGTTAGGCCTTGACGAAGCAAGCACGTACCGCTAACAACTCGGCGAGCAGGCGGTCGATTCAAGCCATGGAGAATCATGGACTTTACCTCAGGTATCACTATACAGCCATCATCTTGTGACAACCTTCATTTTGACCTGGTGGATCTCTTGCTAACAACCACTAGGACTTGTGCCATTTCAAGACTAAAGAGGACGTCTCTTACATCAAGGTTCTCCAATCACTGCGAAATATCATCTCTCATTTCAGCAGCCCCGCTGGAGATGAAGTCTCCGTATACGTACCTCTATCATCCGCAGAAGATGGTAAAGCCCTTCTGTACCCAATTAAATATTCTGCTAACGAGAAACAGCGGTTCTTGAGAGCTTGCAAACTGAAGACGTATCGTCTAATGTTCCTGACGGCTCGCAAAGGACATGTAGGTGGATCTTTGAGCACGACACTTACAAGTCCTGGAGAAGCAGAGCCTCGCAGCTTCGATGGATCACTAGTGAGCCCGGTAGTGGCAAGAGCACTATGATGAAATACCTCATCGAAGATTACCGTGTCGAATGCACGTCAAACCTGACCATAGCATATTTTTCTTTTCACGTCGTGGCACAAATCAATCTGTGAGGAGTCTTTTGAGTTCCCTACTACGTCAGTTCTTAAAGACAACTCCGAGTATACGATCGTTCGAAATATTTTCCAAGTTCATTGACAGGAGAGAGCATGATGGCTCCTACAGCATTTCAACGCTTAATTTGAGACTTTTTATTGAGAGAAAAGGTGTCTGGCCACGACAAGAGTATCCTGAGTTGGAATTGAGTGAAGATTTTGATCATACTTCACCTAAGTCTACGCAGACGATTGTACATTGTTTGCGGCGTGCTTAGCATTTAAATAGCATAAAACCCGCCAAGAGGAAGTTCTGCATCGCCATCATGACGTTACCTTGTTCGTACGGTGCTCCAGTAACTATACCAACAGGACCCAGAGATCACCTGGTCAAACAGACAAAACTTTAAAATGTTTTCGGGTAGTCAGTCGTCGATTCAAGCGATCGTGCGATTATGACGGCAGTCCGGTCAAGCCACCATCCGCTAGATTTACGGACACGTCGAATAACCTCGCGCATGACTGCTTTAGTTCCCTTCGCGAAAGACTTTGAAGCCTGGAGAATTAACTGTGAAGAGATACCTCAGTGATATCTGGTGGGCAGATGTTGGGGTTTGTAGCTGCATAGTAAGCTTTGACACTACAGTCTAGAGGCCTACAATACGGCGTAAAGCCCCGGAAATGAGCGTTCCAAAACACTCAATGTCGCGAGGCAGGAATTCATGATGTGAATTAGTCGGCATGTAAAGTTCGGCGACCTTGCTTACCTTGTAACATCCTTCAAAGACCATGAGTTCGGCCTTGAGATCTCTTAGTGTGGAGATGTACGTACCCAGAGCCAAAAGTGGCATGCACCTTGCCAGATCTAACGGAATTTCTGTTATCGGAGTTGAGACAGGAAAGCTCACCGATAAAACAAAGAATGCATTTGTTTGACCAACAACTTTAATCCTACAGTATTACCTTGGAACCAATGATGGTAGCTCCGCATCGGAGAATAGTGCAGCCCGAGTTCCAAATCGGCTTGTGAGACGTCCGAAGCTCAGCCCTTCATTATATTCGGACTTTATTAAACACCGAACAAATTGATCTAGGCCTTCAAGGGGCCACTATGGCGTGTCCACATATTAACAGCATGTAAAGCTGACCTCAAGCACTAAGAGTGATAGCCCAGGAAGGACGTGCCTCGGTAATGTAACTGGTCTTGGTGAGTAAGCGCGGCAGCCGTATCGGAGCCAGCGGCCTAATGAACCCCCAGTACCTACTGCTTTTATGGATTGAACAAAGCGCGAAAAGCTTGGCTCATTCTTCTCGTTTTTGCTCATGCTAGTGCGAGCCTCGCGACTGACATACTTATCGCACGCAACTCATAGACGCCTCCGTATCGTATCGTCCACTATGAGTACTGGTACCAATAGCGGTCGTATATTTCTCTTGGACCCGACATTCATCCCCACTGTAACTCGAAATAAAACGACCCAGGAGCTTTGATAATCGGCGATTGGTCACCTACTCGGCATATCGGAAATATCCCTAACTCCGGGCCTTGATTGATAAGCCCTTACAAAGATTTCACATGAGGTTCGGCCACCACGACGGTGGCTGAATTGCTGGGATGCGGTTCATGTATCACTAGTACGTAATGAGTTCTAGGGCAATTCAGCCGGATATAAAGGTACAGTAACGTGAACTATAAAAGTTCCCCATGAATAGCACTTCCTGCTGTGCTAAGTTTTTGTTCGACTTAACTCTGAACTATATTACTACGTACTTCCCTCTGTCAACGGCAACTCTAGTTGTGTTCTTAGTCCTACTTTCATCACATTAGTCATGCCATTCTTCCCTTCTATCCGTGCCTCGAACGCCCTTATCACTGAGGCCAACATCCCTAAAACCGCTGTATTTGTAGGCGGCACTGACGGTATTGGAAAGGCTACCCTGGAAAATCTTGTCGCCAGAGGCTTCCCTATCAAGGTCTATATCGTAGGCCGCAATGAGGCAGGGCATCGGGCTCTTCTAGACAACCTGAAGTCTTTGAACCCAAAAGCAACCCTGCTTTATATCGAAGGCCAGATCTCGCTAGTCGCCGAGTCTCAACGTATCGCTGATTACATCGCGGCTCAGGAAGTCAAGATTGACCTCCTCTTCCTTTCAGCAGGTTACTTACCCTTCACCGGACGCCAAGGTAACCAATTTCGGATGGACTGTCAATAGATCTTGGAACAACATGACTGACCACCATTACAGAGACCTCTGAGGGTCTAGAGGCATCTCTAGTACTGGCCTACTACAGTCGCGTCGTTTTCGTCACGCGACTTCTACCTCGGCTTAGAGAGGCTGCCAAATCGTTTGGGTCGCCACGCGTCGTCAATATACTTGGCACTGGAAAAGAGACCACCGATCTTTTTCTCGATGATTTGTCGCTGAAACAGCCTGGCCGATTCAGTGTCCCTACTTTCGTCGCCCATGCCACTACTTCCGTAACCCTGACTCTGAAGCGTATTTCTGAGGCGCCAGAGAACCAAAAGGTCATCTTCATCCACTCACACCCCGGTCTTGTTAGCACAGACCTGTTCTTAAAGAGCTGGGCTGGGAAGAAGGCCACGGCGGCTCCGCCTACTGGGGATTCTATCAAGCTGACGCCGGAAGAATCCGGAGAGAGATGTGTATACTTGATCACAAGCGCAGAATTTGGAGGAAATGGTATTCCCATGCAGAGTGGACGACACGCAGCTCAGACTCTAGCACATGGGGTCAGATCTTCGCTGTTTTCGGTCAACGACAAGTTCGAGTCTGTCGAACAAGATGAGCTACTTATCAAGTTAGAGAAGATGGATGCTCCTCAAAAGATCTGGGACCATACTTTTGAGACCATCCAATCTCACACCGAATCGGGTACGATAAATGTCAGTACATGCTAGTTTATCGATATCAGTCACGAATGATATTATGGAGCTTCCCTCTACCGATAACTAAGCAAAAAAAGGGTCTCCTCACACAAAGTGCTCAATTTCGCTTGTACGATAGCTATCCCAAGATTGGGGCGCTTCTTAAAGAACAAGCTGTGTATTAACGGAACTTTCATTTCTTTTCGTGATCCGTCAGTTTTTCTTGTGTCATAGAAGCGGAATGGTCGTGTGCCGCCCTAGACAATGATAAAATCAATTGTAGTAGAATTGAATTCTTTGCCCCGCTTTACAGGGGGTAGAGTTGATTTTTTGTAAGCCAATTAGAATTCGCCACTCTCATACGTAAGGAACGCGACGCGACGAGCGCGTATAGCACCTAGATTTGTAGCTTCTACTTTTATTCCGTGAGGATAACATTGAACTGTGCTTTCTTAACATGGAAGAACCCAGCCCTTTCGGGTACGTCAAATCTTATCGGGTATTGGTGTGTCAGACATGTCACTATGGTTGTGTAGCAGATGAGGTTTCCACTCATTTGCGCAGCAGGCATAAATCTATGACACCAGCTGCACGACGTCAATTAGCTGAAATTATCGACAATCTTCCAAGAATTATCAAGAACCAATGGCAATTAACCGATGAATTCCAGTTTCCACCTCCTACAATTCCTCCGATTCCAGAGCTTGACCCCCCGCAACCTGATGGGCGAGGATGTCGAATATGCCAGCTTGTTTCAGGGACGACCAAAAGATTCAACAGCACTATGCCACTTAGCACTCCTAGACTAATCCCCAAGGTCGCGGAAGGCCCCAAATACATGACGCTTATGTACGGCCCGAGAAACCATGGAGAGAGGGTGTTATGTGTCAGCGGTTCTTGCGATCCAGGGCGGCCAGTGGCTAGTTTGAGGTTGGCCGCAAGCTGACGGGCCGCGGGTATACATCGAAAGCCAATGCAACAACCATCACGAAGCAGCCAATGCGCAGCAGCAAAGTATCACCAGAAACGCGCGCACACATTAATGAGGTGTTGAAACGCGACAAGATGTATCGGGATGCTGAAACTCAACCACGTTTCTACAGCAAGACTCTTGGCGACGACTCGTTTGCAGCGACAAGTCTGTGGTTGGAACGTACACGATGGCCAATTATATTCAAGAATGTGCGGCGAGACATTTTACTGGCAATGACACACTTCCCAACTCACGCCAAGGTCGGTTCAGTGGAAACAGACTATATACTTGGACAAGGACCATTCGAGGGTGATCCCGATATCATAATCTCAAGGAAGGACGAAAAGAAGATAACGTGTCTCTTAAGCGCTATTGACATAATGCTGGATCGATGCGAGCTTACCGCGCAACACACAAGTCGGGTGCTTCTATGTTGGCTAGCTAGCTCTAGACTAGATATCTATCAGCCGAAGCCATTTGCTCTGAGAATCGAGGAAAACACGCGCAAGACGTATCGACTCTTGTGGAAGCGGTTCATCGCATTTACATTACGAGCATATCTATTGCCGGATGCAATCAGAGAGAAGGAAGTCAACATTCGCCTTGATGCATGAATAGCGAGTCAAGTAAAGCACCTCCGGGAACATCAAGTATGGCAGTGTATGGACATGACGAGACCGAGCTGACCCAAGCCGCATAAGCTGCGCCACGATCCCGATATGCTCCAGCAATCCATTATGAAGACATCGAGATCAACTCCCTCGGCCGCTATGTAAGCCCACATAATAATGACGCCGGCAGCATATCCATTGAGGAATCTAGCGATGACTACGAGAGCAGTGAGGAAGGTGATGGAGATCTGGAAGAGAGCGAAAGAGAGGATATGCTCAATGACGGTATATCTGATGCGGACAGTTGGGATGCGCCTGCCGCGTTGCTCTTCCGTCGAGAGTTAGGCCACGAATCTATCGACAGAATGGCAGTCAAGCACGCCGGAGAATTTCTCACACTTATCTGGCGACGATATCTGTTAGACCTCATTGAGGATTCTACTCTTATTCCACAGATCCCGTCTACCTGAGACACGCATTTAACAGGAAAGTTCATCAAGAAAAAAAGGCTGTAGGTCTGTTCCCTGTTTGCCTTGAATTGGAATGTAAAATCGTCATCGATATTTAAGCTTGTCATCTATAAAATCATGTTTAGAAAAAGTGACGTCCTAATCATGAAATTACATTAGATTCCAGCATCATTCAGTCCCCATTCATCCGCATCACTTGTCACAACACCTTCTGTAATTCCTAACAGGCTTACCAAGTCCTCTCAATCTTAACGAAACCACCAAAATGCATTCTGTCGTCGTCATTGCATTCCTGACTGCTGCTGCTGCCGGACCTCAAATCAAGAGGTTGCCCTCCTTCGATAAGATGACCGTTGCCGAAGCCAATGATGCTTGTGGCGACAATCTGATTATTCAATGCTGTGGAAGCCTTGACAATGTACAAACTGGTATCGCTATTGACAACGATCCCGAGCTACTTGATGATCTCGGCACCGGACATCAATGCTCTGAGCTTGACCTTGATGCCATAGGCGTTGCTAACCAACTCCTCAACAATGAGTGCCAAGTCAATGCGACTTGCTGCCAAATCAGCGATTCAGCCGTAATTTTTGATCCTATCTATTACCAACAAGACCACTAATGTGATCAAGGCTGATGGTAGTGTCATCAGTGTCGGCCTTCCTTGTTTTGCTTTGAGCTCTGTGCTCTAAACTGAGTCTACAAAGGATATTCGTATCATAGTTTTTGGTTCGCATGATCTGTCAGACGCACTTTCTTCGGGCGTTTCTTGCCTACCATGAAGTTAGTATAAAGGTTGGATATAGAAGGATTTGTAAAGCTGCGGCGTTCTGGATGCATTGATCGACTCACTTCGATTTTCTATGCCTCGGAATGCTCGTGACCGAATGGATGAATTTTGACCCTGTAAAAGCTGCTGATGGCGAGGCAAAACTGGTGGCTAATGGACGAGTAAGAGCCACTCGAGCCTGAGTTTGGAAACATCCGAGATCATCTGTTAGCGCCAGTTGCTCTCTGCTCTTTTGTGGCCGACCTAGGCCAATGTGATGTCATATGCGAACTTAGAACTCCTTCCAAAGGGGTACATATTCACAATCGGTAATCTTCACTAGTCGTACAGTAAAGATCGAAATCGGTTGTCCATTTTTGACTCTCTTTAACTTATACCGCACGGACGTTTTTGACAGTAGCTTATGGCTTACACAGTAGGTGATAACCCTTGGCACAGTATTTGTGTACGCTTGCTGACAACTTATTATTGAACAAGTGCCAGAGTATTACATACCAACAAATATGCTTAAAATTACGCGCCAAAAGTGGCTCATCCTTCAAGAGGCAGATTTTTAACCTAATCATAACAATCTTACATTAATGAGCTAAATACACACATCGTCTAACTGTAAGCTATCAGCAAGGGGTACATTATACTGTGCCAATAGTAACTAAACTACGTAAGCCATACGCCCTCGTCAAAAACGTCCGTGCGGTATCAGTCAAAGAGAGTCAAAAATGGACAACCGATTTCAATCTTTACTGTAAGGCTTTAACGTGGTTGATCAATGATATAAATAAGGGTAAGCTTTCGAATCACAGAAATCACCTATGACTCAATCGATAAGAGAGTATATGGAATGCTGCCACTCACCCCAACGAGTTTCATAACTGCTAATTGCCCCGAGGCTACTACGGTCTGGACAAGCAGCTCTTTTTTCGGACACACAGCTCACTCTTCCAGTCCTGCCACGTCACCTAGATAGAATAAGGTACAGGTTGCACAGACTCTAAAATCAACAAAGAGCCAGTATGTGTGAGAAAGTCAGAGTGGCGGTCGAATATAAGTACTATAATTGAGAATTCTCGGTCTTATTACTAAGTGTCAAGGTTCCTCGTTTCTAATGTCATACCCGTACTACAATGCAATTAAGGTAGACCTCGAAGATATTTCGCGAGTAAAGCAGGGCTATGGCGGACAAAGAGCGAATATGAGCAAGGCAGCCAGGCATTTTCCTTTTGTAACGTGATGCGGTACATGGGAAATATATGTTGCTTTTCCCGTCAACGCGAGAAGGTATCGGAAAAGTGAGAGTATCCAGTGACTTCTATAACCCGGACAATTCTAACAGTACACCGGAGTCAGACAATACAGACACCACTCAGTTCCTATAGCCAGCGAATCCTTAACTACCAGAAAACATAGAAGAGCAAATTGTGACCGATGCTGAGACTTCCGTGAAGTCCATACTTATATCGTCTGCTTCCAGCCATCAGACCCCTAGTTTGCTTCCGGGTGTTGTCGTCGATACAGCTTTGAAGACATCTTGACAAATCCGGAACAGCGGGCCTCGTACAGTTGAGCATTTCGCTCGAAATCTGGCACAACGACTTGACAAGTTTCAAGGATACTTCAATGACTACCTTTTGGTAACGTACCCATATGAAGAATACCATCGGATACACCAGCCTTGTCATGAACCTGAAATCAAACCGAGTAAGGTCTCGACGTCCCCAGAATTAGAGCTATCGCGTACCTAGAAACATGGCCTTGCTGGAAAACAAATTCCTGAGCTCAGAATAAAAGGATTCTTTATTGTTGATTCTAGAAGAAAGGAACCATACATCTGCTAAGCTGAGAACGAGATGGTTTTGGACGATGTCGGGCCACCTTTCACGGTCTTGCAAGCTCATGGTAGGCTGCCAGTCATATGGGTTGTTTTTCTACGAACATCTTCTGCTTGCTAATAGCCACGTTCTTCGAGTCAAGCCCCAGGAAGAACTATTGGGTACAACTGCGACTGTCTGGTATATGAATGTTGACTGTCTGGATACCAACTTAATGGACCTAACCCCGTTTCTTTCCGATATAGAAGACTTTTCCAGTGGGCTTGAAGCTATGTTAAGTGGAAATATCATCTCTTAATAATATTAAGATGGTCAGTATATACTTATAGAGCTTACCTGAATCAAACAGTTCATACAGCTAAAACTAGGAAAAGACTCAGGAAGCAATAACGAAACAACACGCTAAACTTGATTTAAATCGGCAAGAGGTTCTACACTGTATAGTGAAAGAAGATGAAAAGTACCCAACGCTAGTGGATAAGACATTAGGAAGGGACTTAGAAGGGGCGCCAAATACTAGAGATATCCATGCCATGTGCGTCTTTCTCTTGAGCGCAATTTACGTCTCCCCCTTCCCCTTAAATCTCCACCTGCACTTTAACTATATCGTAACGGCTAGTCATTTATCGTTTTCCCTCCCTTCTAGACCATCCATCATCACTGTCAAGTTCCACAAACAGTATGATCCGCACCACCCGCCTCGACTCGTATTGTCTCAAAACCTTGAATGTCTCGATATTTGATGAGTCTGTAGAGCAATTAGCTCAGGCTGGTGTGTATTATTAGCTATTGTCAACTTTCTACCTGTAGTTCTTGAGAAAGCTTCTGATCTATTATCCGTAGCCACCTAATCACTGCCAAGGAAAACTGATCTAGTGCTGGAAATCCTTGAACCGAGACAGCGTCGAGATAATTGTAATGATTGGTTTCGCGAAGCATGACTCAATGCAGACTCCGGATAGCCATGAGATGGCATTCTTACCATAGTGTTATGCGTGAGGCCTGGGCTTTCACTGTCAGACTTCATAACACCTTCGTACAGGTTCCGGTTAGAGCTTTCAGCCTCCCGCTGTGGAGGAGCAACTTGATGGAGTTCATGACGTATCATGGTGGTTTCATCGCGTCCGAGTCGTAAGTTGCAAATGTCTTGCTGCTGACGTGTTTCAAAATGTTGAACTCTAGACGCGTGGCAAATGAACCTTTTCCATACATTAACATGCATTTTCAAGTAGTTCGTAAATTTGAATTCGTGGGACCAAAAGGCATCTTTTCAGCAGGTATTCAGCCAGCATGAAGACCTGTATGAGGTCTCGGTTAACGTGAAACTGGCTCGATTAACCATGATGTCGACACCGCGGAGTATAACCCGTAGTTGGGCTTCTACGACGGCCGAAATTCGGTGTGCTGTATCGTGCCATTGCCCCAAAAGATAGTATTTGTTCTATGCTGGCCTGGTCTTCCTTGTCGTGGCTGAGATGGCCGCAAGCGATCGGCTATGAAATAAACGAGGCCATCCTGTATGCCGTAGCCATGGAGTTGTTTCATTTTGCTCGATAACATGACCAAAAGTCAGGTGGTCACGGAGCTTCGGAAGTCATATGCTTGAAGATAGTCAGGGTAGTCAATATTTCATGGTAAAAGAAGACGATTGACAAGATCAAGGGTTAATTGAGGAGGGAGAAATCTTGTTTATAAACATACTGGTGTTGGTAGAGCCCTTGCTAAATTACAACGGCGCGGTCACGAAACACGCGCGGTCAAGATATTCATTTACACGTAGGCGACCATGAGGTAGTATCGTTGTGCGCCGCCAAGGTAAAACTATCTGCGAAGGTTTTGAAGAAGGAACGAACCAGCCAATGAGAAGGTTTTTCAGGCACCTTCAATCGAAAAAAAAAAAAAAACCGGCGGGGGATTCAAAGCACTGTCTCTCTTTCAGTGAAAGAGGAACTAGCAGGGGTATAAGCCAATGAGAGATGTAGAATTTCCTCTTTCAGTGAAATTGGGACGGACCATAAGGATGTATTACATCAATTGTTCAACAATTGATTTTGGACTGTAGGACTAAGGTATCCAGACGACGTTTTTGATCCGTGCTAATTCAGCGGCAGACAGCCCCAGATGCGTCGTTCTGAACCTAAGTAGTTAGTGAATAGCAATTTTTTCAAGATACCAAATACGAAATAAAATGTCTCTGGCTATCAAGACTACTATGTCGGGATTTAACAACAATCAATCATGAAGCTCGTCCAACAAACCAAAACCACTAGCCTGGCTCTTGATTGCTTGATCTTGCTATAACCTATAGTCCAAGCGGCTCCGTCATTCATCTATCTTCAACTAACAGAGCACACCCAGGGGCTGAGTGAACTCGTCAGTATTAGCGCCTCGCGCCGCCTCCTTCGCCAACTGATCCGCCTCAATATTCCACTCCCGCGGAATTTTCCAAAACTGTATTCTCATACCATGCACATTCCACCTTTCCAACTCCCCGAGCAAAGCCTCCCACAAGTCTCTGTTCTTGACCCGATCACCGGAGCTCGTCTTCCAGCCTTTACGAAGCCAGCCTGAAACCCATGCTGTCGCACCTTTGACAACATACTCTGAGTCAGTGGCAAAAACAAGTCTCGTAAAACCTTCACCGTTCCAATAGCGAAAACGAAGTGCGCCGATAATGGCTCGTAGCTCAGCGCGATTACTGGTCTGGCTGTGGTCATCCCCAAAGGGGCCCTTGTTCTCGAGACGACCAGTTACGTATGTCGTGGCGTTGGATTCTCGGGGCCGAAAAACAAAGGCCCATCCTGCTCTAGGATTTTCTTGTCCGTTGTTCAGACAGGCGCCATCAGTGTAAATAAGAAACGTTTTTGGAACATCATGATGGATGAAACGAGTCACTTCGGGGATCGCTCTCAGGCTTGTTCCAGCGGGAAACAAGGTGTGAGTTGTGGCCGAAGAAGGCGGCATAAAGACTGTAGGAAGAACCTTTCCTGTACCCTTTCTGAGCGAAAAGTCTAGATCATTAAAAGGGTTGTTTTGTGGTAGCTCTAAGTGTGAACTAACGTTGGCTGGTTGATAAGGCTCGTCGTCTGAGTTCTCGGATCCCTTATCCATGAAACTGTAGTCGACGCAACAACGCCCGCAGATGACTAGACCATGAGAGCTGCAAACCAAACGGCCATCATCGAGCTCGATATGTTCAAAGTCTTGATTGTCCATCTTGTCAGATTTACATGTAGAATGTCGAGAGCTGAAACCTGAAAGTTGGTAGATGGAGCAGATACGGTGGGGGAATTGGTACCTCACAAGTCAGGCTGTCACAAATAAATATTCAACGTCCAAGACGGCATGAAAAAATAGAATTGCTCGGGTGTGAATCGATACGAAAAGCGGGGTAGTACAGGGGGGGTTGGCAATACGCTGAGATACCCACTTTCACGGGAAAATGGGAGTATCAATACAGATGTCATGGTTGACAGGGACTAGCTCAAACCAGTCTCTTTTGAACAATAAAAACCAACCATCGTGTTGATGTATTTTTCAGCTGTCTTGAATACAAGAACGTGGCAAGAGCTCTAATCTTGAGCTTTGTGAATGAGTTCCTCGTCGCCTCCCGCTGCTCAGTTCGTCTTAGTCCCAAGAGAGATCAGGCAGTACTGGCTCAGCCAGCGGCTGCAGTCGCAGCAACGATCGTCACGACATTGAGCTAGCTTAATCCTTTCACCGGCCGCTAGACGATCTACAATGGGCCGCTGATCCGGACTAAAAACTCCAACGTTACAGGGCGATCCAGAACCGACTGCTTATACCGCTTTTCCGCTCTCGACCTTCAGCGTCGAGGTTATGTCTTCTCAATCAACAGCTGGCCGCTGATGAATGGCCACGTTCGCCCGCCCTTACCATCGAAGTTGTTACATCCTAAAAGCCCCGCATCTCTTGCTACCCCGCCCTGCTCGGCGCCCAATGAAGGAAGGGTTGGAAAGCCTTCAGGGCCTAGACTCCATAGGCTTCCTGTCAGCGTTGGTTGGGAATATGCAGTCACGTCCCCTTTCATCTGTCCCAATACACCTGTCCAATGAAGGTTGAAAATGTGCAGCTATTTCATCCATGCTCAATGCGGCCGCGCAACCAACAATTGTATTTCGACGAATCATAACGTTACTGTCCTTATCTTGAGCTGCACATCCAAGGACCTTGTGTTTCAGCTACGTGGCCAGTTGACCACCATTGCCTCCATGTACCCAGACTGACATGTGTCGAATTCTGCTTTGTACACCCTTGCGAAAGATCTGTTGTGGCTGCAGCCGTTTAAGTTGGCCGCTTTCAAGCCTTCCACAGGTTTTGCAACGAACACGAAAATGGCAACGCAACATGTTGTTTTTTGTTTCCCCCAAGTGGTCCGAAACTTATCTGGACCGACCAGCGATGCAAAGACTTCTTCGCACAGCTTAGTCCGCTGCAGGCTCGTATGAGGAACTTTAGACACCACTATAACCGTTATAATAGAGAATCGTACCCTAACATTCTCTCCCGTGGCGTACTAGTTACGCGTGACTGTTACAAAATGCTTTTTTTAATCACATGAGGTATCATGCAGGAGGTCTTAGGTGAGACATGCTGCATGGATGCCTGGGCGTTTAAGTGTTGAATCAGGCTCTCAGACCAACATCATCTGCACAATAATGATGCCTCTTAATTTGTTAACTTGAGGCTTAAGTGATAGCTCATCAGATAGATGAACTTTGTTCGTTCGCTGATCTTCGATTGCAATCTGAAAAGAGGCAGTGCCGAGAGTTTACTCAGCCAATCGATCTTAGAGCCTTCATACCAGATCATAGCGTCATATGCGAGTTTATAGCATTGATATCATAATGCAGTGCCTTGATATACCCGTTCCCCGCTGCGCCCAGAAACTCATATTTGAGCCACCAGTTTGCTTGCCAAATCTGCAGGATATCAAAGTTGTGAATCTCATCAGAAATTTCGGCAACGAATTTGGACGACGGAGAGACGAAATCGACCAGGCATGCAACCTCGCATCTGGCCCATCCGACATGGTCATACTTCTGGAGCGGCCGCACAAATCTCAAACTTACCACAGAACCTTTAGCGAGTTTGTGAAGCGATGCAAGACGCTGAAGAGTGTTGATGAACTTATCAGATTCAGCTCTAAGGGAGCTCGGAGTATTCATACTGTCACTGTCCTCGACGCATTCTCCTTCAAACCCCAGGATTCAACACCCATTCCCTCAGAGCGGTGCCATCAGCTGATCGAGGAAATCTTAAAACTTAAAAAGCCTAGAGTTGTTCTATGTTGCTGGAATCAGCCTTGCGAACAGCCATTTTTCGCTCAATTCAAGTCGCACGGAGTTGGTACATGGCCATTTCGCCATCCAGTGGACATAGAGGGGTTTTCAACCATCGCAATGCGGTCATTCCATCCAGCTGCGGCCGTCTGCTACGATGAATCGTGGAAGGCCTGTTGTCGAATGCTGCTCATCTGTCATTTTGTTCTAGCATTTGCTCAATTGGCAGGCTCAGCCGCAGTCCCTGAGTGGATGGAGACGATCTGTGAAAACAGCTCCACAGAATATTCGTAAGTCACCAGCTTTCTAACTGCAAGAATGTATTCTAACCTTTTAGTGAATCTCGACGTAATGGCTCGAGTAACCTCGTTAGTTTGACGAAGACGCCTGTTATTTTGAGCATTCTACGAAGGATGATGGGACTTAGGCGCCACCGAGCGGTCTATCCACGCTCTGAAGACAGACTTGCTGAACATCAGCGCCAGCAACTTAACGCGATGTTGAGACAACTATTTGCCTCAAGCTACAATGGAGGGTCCCAAGACATCACAAAGCTCTGTCTTTTATGGAGAGAATACAAGTATTACCCACAATCCACGCAGCAAGACATACTCAACCGGCTTATAGAGCTTGGAAGCCAGCAAAACTTGTACCAGGGCCAGGGGGCCGTCTCGGCGTTTTCGCCCGCTCGCAAAAGCTACTGCGTTGGGTTTGCAGATGACGAAGATGATACCGACCTTGAAGAACAGTTGGCTTCTTTGAACATTTATGAAAACAGATCATCAGTTGACGATGAGATTGTGACACTTGCACGACTGCAAACGCGACTTTCTCATCAAAAAAGCCTCCTTCAAAGAATCGAAAACGCCGTAACTGAAGTGTCATCTCACGTTCAGCTGAGCATCAAGCTTCAAATTACTATCTTTAGCCGTGATAGAACCGATCTTTCAAAGATCATTGCAGAACTAGCTAAAGACATGTATCGTCACTTGGAAGAGGTGACAGCACATATCATGGCAACACCAGCAGTTCTAGCGGGAGACGAAGGCCTAATTCATCACGAGGAACAGCCAAGAAGATCCTTGGCCCAGCGTCCTGATGCTCGCAGTATCATGGACTCTGTTATCCTGGATGTTGAAATATTATCAAACCGGGCCTTTCGCTGCATCATACTTCTTTCAGCATTAATCGCCCAAGGGAGGATTATTTTTACCCCGTCGCCATCGCAGGATTCGAATGAACATGTGATGGACACAATCTTCAACGTGCCCAACAACCTTGAAGATATGTCGGCAGGTATTAAGTCTACTCTCGATATTTTAATGATTCTTCAGGAGCAACTAGACAATCTTACCCAACTGTTTAAACGCGAAGGTCTTGTCAAGCTACCATACGAAGACAAAGGTCTTGGTGCATTATACAAACAAATTCGGGAACGGGCTTCATTACAACGGTCCTCTACAGATTTATAGTCGACATCGTGATAGGGTAGCTGCGAGAGATTTTTAACGTTATGGTCGCAGCCTCTTGCAAAAAATTATAGCTCTTGCTAAGTAATCAGCTCTGTATTTTCAGGTTGCAGTCTGTGTTAGGTTAACAAACAGAACTTTATGAGATAATAGCCATAAGTCAGTATTTAATATGTTGCGTTTATTTAATAAATGACTGGATAAAACAAAAAACGCGGTGTGTTTCTGCCGATAATACTTGAGTAGGGTGTCACTTTCCTGATAGATTGCCCTAGAGCCAACAGGACCAAGTAGCTAGATTAATTACTACATAGGTGGCTTTTTTTTTCCATCTCAGGTGTACTAAGCTAACTTACAAGCTTGCGAAGGGCGTTGGAAACCTCTTCAACAGAAGTGTAGTCCAGGTTCCAAAGCCCCCGGACGACATGTTTTGCAGGATTGTCCTCGCTCAGATGCGGATACTCCCCACGCATAAGCTTCTCCTGCAACACCTCAATCTCAATCTCGCCGTATGGCAGTGCCCACTCAGTAATCTCACAAATGCCAGTCCCAAGGGCAAATAACTCCTTCTCAAACCTGCTTCTTTCCGGGCTTGGAGGATCGGTTGTAGGAATCCAGTAGCGAGGCTCGCAAGCAAATAGTAGGTCCGGGTATACACCACGTAGACTGGAACCGGCAAAGTCGCTCAGTTTAATATGGTGGTTATCAAAGACGAGGATATTCCGCGTTGAGATGTCGCCCCAGATCACGCCTCGGCTGTGAATATACTGCAGGGTCTCCGCAAGGTCAAGCGCCATGCTCAAACGTTGGGCTATAGGTAGTGCATCGCCCTTCAGGATACGCTCGCGAAGGTTACCATGGGGAGCTCTTTCAAGTTTCAAGGCCCAGGCTTCTCTCTGGCTCTCAGTCGTGGGGTCTGATTCTTCGCCCTGGGCAGCGGGGAGATATGCAACTCCATATGATTTGAGAATGTGCTCATGCGAACCCAAAGCATCATAGATCGCAGCTTCACGTTTAAACGTCTCACTGGTGTCCTCGGCAAGGGCTGCATGGTCGTACATTTCCCCGTCTAGCCAGAAGCCGGTAGCTTTTATAGCAACTTGAGGCTCCGATTTTTCAGCATAAATAATGCTGAGGGCTGTTCGGCCTAAGGGCTCGAGTCTCGCATTGATCGCCGGGCCAGCATCCCGATCACACAATCGCATGGTGGCTAGGATGGAACAAGCGCTCAGACAAATAGCAATGATTGTTTGGAGCGACTGTGAATGATACCTAGACTGGCACCTGAAGTGAAGTTGAAAAGAATATGAGGAGGAAACTCACTGTCTGCAGTGATTGCGTTGAGACGTGAGGTGTGAAGATTGAGGAATAAGAATAATATGTATTAATAGTTTGTTTCGCAAAACGGTGAAGGGAATGCATCACCGGCCGGAATATCTCTTTCCCGACGATCATTAAGCGCCGTAAAGCTGGTAGAACTTCATGATGCCTGTCCAACCAGAACCAGGGCAGGGATCCTCATTAAGCGATTAGCAACAAGGACAGTCTCACAGCCTAGTGTGCATAGCTGCACGGACTTCGGAAGTGTAAAAACTCAAGAAAACAAAACAGACTGTGGGGAAGCTTCTAGTGGAAGAGATGCAACATTGCCATTCCATAAATAGAAAATAGTGAGGCATATAACTACCAACAACAAAAAGGTCAAGTCAGGTGGCCAATGTCATGGCTGCGCGCTTTATAATGCGACCGTGATGTAACCAACTCTCAAGCGCTCTGTCGCTGCGCCCTTTCATGGACCCCGAATGATTGGTGAACGACATCTCTGCTTGTCGTTCTTTAACCAAAAGCGTACGACGTGGTGCTCGCAGGTGCATTGGTATTTTACAATTGGAAAGTGAGGAAAGCCATTGTTGGTAATCAAGAACAAATGTTCGACAGAGATCGTATATAAATACCTGCCGGCCAATCCAAGTAACTAGCCTAGCATCTTAGTCCCATCACTCTCCAACCATTCATTCCTAATTTTTCCGACATTTTTCCTACTTTGCGTTTGGCAACAGGCATAGCAAATTCATTACCACAAGCACCTTAGCCATGTGTAAATACGTTATCATCACCCGAATCCACGAGAATTGCCCAAAGAACCCAAAACATACCTCGAAGATAACAGAGTTCCCCATCAATGAAAGATGCAATCACCCGAACGCAGCAACAACCTCCTGCCCAAACCTGGCAATAAGTAACACGTTGTTTGGTTCTACACCAGTGAAGGGATCATGCCCCCTCTGCTAAAGTCTGAGGTAGGGCAAGTCACGATAGATTAAACATGCTGAACTCAGACAACTGACGAGAAAAGTCTGTCCTAGGAGCTATAGTATGGTATGAACAAGGATAGACGAGAATTCAAGGTTGTTATCATCTACAGCAGAAGGAGGTATAGAGTAGTCTGTTACTCTAGTGTATCGGGGGCCAGGGCTTAAATTGAGTTGACTTGAGATATTTTTCAAATGAAAAATCAATAAACAAAGTGGCAGAATATATATTATTCCAGCGATCGCAACATGGATATCTGGCTGTAACTCAAGTACCAAGTTTGTGACGTCCGATGATTGGTCTCACTGCCTCACTACTCCGCTTTAGTCCTACGTGTTTACCCCGCCCTGCCTGCCTTCGAAACGAATCATGGCTTATGCTGCAAGAAGGCTGCTCGCGAAAGCCATCATGAGACGGGAATGCTTGTGTTTGGGCGAACACGATTCGAAGGCATTATTATCATTCTAGCCAACCAATCAGCGAAGAAGAGTGTTAAGATGGGGAGCAAGAATATCTCAAACTTTAAGCATCACGAGGAACTTTTCGAGGCCACCCCCAAGTTGAAAGACGGCCCCACGTCATGGAAGATCCGGGATGTGCGCAAGAGCGTGATAGGTAGCAATAAGTCGTGGCTGAGAATATTTACTGTCTGCTGTGTGGTTCCGTAATAGACCAAATAATCAACGTACCAATCACAACTGTCCCGAATATGCTCCATTCAGGGGCCTCAAAGAGTCTGGAAGATGCAATCCAGTATTGCTTGGTCGGCACGGCGTGCTGTGCTGGAATAGGTTTCAAGTCTGTAGCCTCTCAAAGTGAGCTAATACTGTTTTCACATATTGTCCAGTATTTTGGGCAGTTTTGCTATAAACTTATTCCTCCCGACCAAGTTCTCCTTTCGAGTAGCTCTTCGTCCTCCCGGGCATATTTTGTCCCATGTTCTATTCAGTCTAAAAATCTCGATGCCTTTTTTGCTACTAGGGTTAAGTTATGGGCTAGGTTATAGGAGAGATCGAATTACATCTTGTGTTATGTATCGTTTAATTTAATCCATTAATTCTGTTTTGCAGTGGCTGCCTTGTCGGGGGGTTGTAACTATCATACTGAATTACAATACGGATGTGTATCGACCCTTCTTAACAAGCATCCTAGCTATCTCTGAGTGGCCGTTCTGTAATGCTAGATGCAGTGGCATTCATCCATACTTAGTTGTAGCTGCAGCATCTACCCCCTTCTCGAGAAGCATCTCCAGAATCTCCAAGTGACCTTTCTCTACTGCTCGACACATCGGCGTCCATCCATCCTTATCTGTAGCTACCGCATCCACTCCTTTCTCTAGAAGCATCTTCATTATCTTGGTATTGCCATCCCCAGCAATTCTCACTAAGTCAACCTCATTCACTTGCGCACCTTGGCCGAGAAGAATTGCCACGATATCCAGATGGCCCTCTTCGCATGCCCAATAAAAAGGGGTATGATTCGGTTGCACCGAGTCTATCTTGCATCCTGGGCTATCCGTGATATCAATTCCATTATGAACTCTCGACTGTAGACCCAATAGGGCTACAACGCTATCTTTGTTTCCTTTAGCCATTGCAGCTAGGAGTGTTAGGGTTAGGTTTATTGCAGGGGTTGTCAGCCAATAACGATGCAAAACATCCACTTTCAGTGAAATTGATGGCATCTATAGAGATGTAGGCTCAACACCTTCACGATATTGGTATTATCACTAACATGCTTTCTATCTATCGCTGACTTCCTGGTATGGCCACGAGTCTTGCTATCCACTATGCTGTTTGTGAGAATGATGGTGCGTTTATCTTAGCCAGGTCGGACCGACCGAGGTTGCGCTGGCCGGCCAAGAGGCTTTTCCCTCCTCTGCGGCTGGGTAGTCCAGGTTCCCCTTACTGGCTCTCCAGGCAGCTGCAGAGAATGGCCAGTCTCTGTCACGGGACGTAGCTGATGTGATGGTGAATAGCCTGTGGCTTCTTGCCCGTGATCTCCCCCATCATGATGATTTCTCGAGGATTGCAAGCACTGTGGCGAAGGTGATGTGGCTGTGTAGCTTGACTGCTTCGTTGGTGACGGGCGTACTAGCCTAGCTGCCTCACCGCCTTGGTTCCTGCACCCCTGAGCACCGTTTGTCTTGCTTATCGGGATAAACCCTTGTGACGGCTGCCGCCGCTGCTGATCACTGGACAGGGCTGTGGCCGCCACCCCCGACAGGAGCCTCTCATATTCTTGGTAAGCCATTTGAATCATTCGCAATGCTTCATCTGACCAAGGGGCTCCGTCGTCAGACTCGTTGATTTCCACTGCCATGCGACACCGGTCCGCAACCCACGCAAGAACGGCCTGATCGATATACATGCCAAGTTCAGTGGAGGCATATACACCACGGAGTGCCGGATTTTCCTTCACCCCGGGATCCTTCCAAGCTGACTGCAAATGGCGCGCGTAATGGCAGAAGCTGGTCCTCGATGTGTTTCGTTGTCAAGGTTGTGAGCCTCATCTCTACAGTCAAGGTACTCACCAACGCGATTTGAAACGGAATCCTGCCAAACTGGGCGGAATGCTGGCCCAATGGTGTCCTGAACAACCCGGAAAAGTCCCATCCATAAACCGTCGCTGGCGAAGCGTTTTGCATAGCTATGATCTTGTTCTTCTTCCGGCATCAGGGCTAGATACTGCGCCGTCGAAGGATCTTTGAACCTAGCGACGTTGAGCCGAACATAGTCCAGGACCTGCTTCTCCAGAAATTGCGAGCGTAGTTCTAGCCAAGCTGCCACGTCGTCGGCACCGCCATCACCGCCGCCCCCCTCTTTCAGCTGAACCCACCAATTGGCCCCGTATGCGGCCACCATCTGCCTTTCAATGACAGGCGTCAAATCCTGTCGCCTTAGGGGTTTGTTGTTATCATGACGATTCACAATAACGATGGGCTGGGCATTGACCCAGCGCACTACATGGTCCATGACTCGTGTCATGATCTCGCCCTCGTCCTTCTTTATCCTCAAGAGCGACTGCACATCGGCGAAGGGAAGAGAAGGATTGTGTTGGAGAATGTGGCGGAAAGGTCGTTATAGGCCTTCCTGTCAAGCGAGCCGAAAAAGCCGGTCTGGCGAGAGGTGGGGGCAGTCGAATCGTCGCTGTTGCTACTATCTTTTGGGTAGAAGAGCTGATGAACGTCTGTGGCGGTATAGGTGTTGTTCCCGAGATCTGTGGCCAGCTTGGTCCAGTCTGAGACTTGAATGGATTCGGCGGCAGGGGTTGGTAAGGTCTTGAGGGTCTCGAGCACCTGATAGAATGTGTCGAACAAATACTGCTCGTATAAAACGACGGAGTCGCTCGCGTTAGCCTCGTAAAGTTTGGCCTAATGGGGTCCACGACGACGACGACGACGACGAATCGATTGCACCACCATAAGGGTGAGAGGAGGCACTCACGTCATCGATTCTGTAACTGGCCATACGATCCCATATCGAGATATTGAAGGTTGCTCTCCCTACCCGGGTTTGGCACCAGCGAGTGATCATAGGTCTCCATCGCTCATTCCTCCACAGAGTGACAAGTCGGCTGATGGGAAACCGAGTCTCACCACGGAGGCAGAGAATATCCAGCATCCTTCTCTCAAGAGCTTGTTTGTTCTTGTTCTTCGGGGGGGAGAAAAGGGTGGGATCTCGGTCGGAGGCGAAGGAGAGCTGCAGCCAGATCTGGCCATGACTGTCAGGCAGGGTAAGGTCGCGACGGTTGACGCGGAGCTTGATGTCCAGCTCAACGGGGAGAGTGTCTGAGATCATGCTAGTCAGTGTCTGATGATGATGGCGACAGCATACGCATACCCTTGTTATAAAACTCGCATGTCCACCACAGATCGTCTGAACCAGAGCCAGTTTGCTTAACGTAGTTTCGTAATGCTTCAATACGATGCTGGCCGGTCATAAGCTCAGGTTTCTCGTCGTTGACATCGTCCCAGTGCTTGAATGATAGTACGGAATGACCATTGGCATGACGATTTGATCCGGCAATAGTACTGATGGTGCCGTCAATAGAGGCGGCACTGCATGTTACCTGAATATAGTTCTCCTCGGCTCGGCGGGTGAGATTACCCCGGCTAAAAGACCGACAAAGGTGGGCGACATGATTGCGGTCAAGGGGTCTATTGTTACTGCGAGACCACGAAGAGGTAAGGAGGTTGATGGGAAACTCGGCAATGGCAAGGCGATATGGCTCCGCCTGTCTTCTCACTGAGTCAACCTCCGTGAACGATAGCGGAGGAGGCTTCGGCGATTTGGCGGAGTCGGAGCTTGATGGCTGTTGTTGGTGGCCAACGGGTGCAGCAGCAACAGTGAAGCCCAAAGTCATCGAGGAAGCCGTAGAGCCGGAATCAGTTACTCTCCAATCGCCTGCTGTCTGTTCTGCGTAGCCTAGGGAAGGAGAAACGGCCGAAGTTGGATCATTCCGTATAGGGTATGAAATATCCTGGGCTGAACACTGATTCCCTGGAACGGCCCAGTTCGACGAAGGGCCACCATCCTGGGGCTGGGCAGTCTGCGGTGTTGTCGATGAGTATTGGCAAACATGATGAGATGGAACATCAGGTGGCATAAATTCACATTCCGATAAGGTCGGGTCTCTCCGTGGACGGTCCACCGTTGCTCGTTCTCCATCTGCATCCAAAAGACTCGGAATCGTGCCAGCTGAGGCCTCTAATGATCTCCTCATCAACAGTTCTCCCGCGCTTGTCAAATCAGCGTTGGCGCAAGCCGCACTGTTCGTCCGTCCTGTATCCGTCGGAGAACGCGTTATCGGAGCGACCGGTAGTGCGGCTGTGAGGGGGACTCGTAGAGAAGTATTGTGATCGACGGAGGAATCTTGAAAAGCATATGTTTCCGGTGGGAGATGCTGAGTGCTGAATGACAGCGCGGTAGGCTGACTCCCACGGGAATGCTCGTGTGGATGACCTAACGGAATACGGGACTATGAGCATGATGATGATGGCAGGGATTTGAATCCGCAAGCCTTACTAACTACCAGGAAAATCTGCCATTCCGCGATGGACCTGGCCCACTAGCCGAACAGTTTCATGGCTGTCGGCTTCCAGGAGTTGTTGGGCTCGGCTCTGCTGACGCGATTGTTGGCGCCGTTTTCCACCACGGTCCCGTTCTCGCTGTTTCTTGGCTCCAGACGAAACCGACGGGGGCGCCATGATTCCTTTGCGCGCGTTCGACCTTCAGACAGAGCAGAAACATGGCATGCTCATAGATTTGCAGGTTTATTGGACCGCTTGACGCATTTGTGGAGGTGTTTTGGTGTTTATCAGGCGCCTATGAAACGCGTCTTCATGACCATATTCTCCAAGACCCAATAAAGGGGCGGGCTTAATTTAAGTCTCAATGTATTATTGGATAGGCTGACAGGGCTAAGAAATGACGCTTGGTGTTGGAGTGCGTCAGCTGAGTGTTCGCGTGCCGACCAAGAAAAAGCTGAGGTTAACTCGGCACTTGCTCTTGCCATCGGAGACGGTATACGGGGATCTAGGGTAAGTGCGAAGGATGAATGCGACAGCACGGTAGTGTGAACTCACAGTGACGCAGAACGCAGAGTTTCCTATCACCAATAGATGTGTTGTATCTGAGCCATGTTACATAGCATGATAACATCTAGGATGGAACCTAGTTCGTGAGAAATACAACATGTGATTGTTTGCAACTAACATTTCCATTCGTGCGGGACACTCAAGTTTTTCGTTCCATCAACACTCCGTAATTCTTTTCTAAAAACTGAAAACTTGCTTGTTTTACGTCACTGTGGGGCCGTCCGGGATACCGTCCAAGTCAAACAAGGATACAATCCAGTCTACACCTCATTCTCATTGGTCAAATCCTAGATATACGAGCAGGGTATAATAATGGCTTAACAGGGTTGCAAGGACGTCATTTTGCAAACAGCCTTTCAGAGTGCAGGGATACCATCCTCTCCAAGCCTTGATTTCATTGGTCTGCTCTCCAAACAAGCGATCAGGGTATAACGTTAATTGACAGGGCTCTACCTCGAAACATAAAACAGCCTCAGCCTCCTTCGTCTTGGCAACGAATTGGATGCCTTCTATTTGCGAGTTTTTCAATCGAAAGCGAGGACAAAGGGGACTTTTTGATATCAATCAATGAGATAAGCTCGTCTCCGTTTTGGGATCTAGGAGTTTCTGCATAAGTCAGTGAGTTTTGGTTGTGCCGAGATAAAATTGTCCCCGCGGACTCGAGTTTGAAGGGAGCCGGATTTGCATGTCCAAAATACATACTTCGCACGCACTATGCTGCATGTGTCGCGATAATCTTCAGGCAGCGTTCAACCCACACGTCATCTTGAGTATCAAATACAAGGCCAATGAATGTAGGCGGATCGTTCATCAATGACAATAACTTCGTTCGCAACTCGAGGAGCTCCTTATCGGGACGGAGATCCAGTTCACAATTCCGTGGATTCTCCCGATATTTGTACGCTGGATTGCGGACAACCCAGCCAAGTTTGCAAAGGATGCGATTACTGATTCCTCTGTGCTCTAAGGAATTGGTCAATACGCGGTCGCCGGGTAGGCTTCAAATGCGATCTTACCCATTTTTTTCATCATTTCGGGGATCCTGAGAATCATACCATCATCTCGATCCCAAGGGAAAAATTGCGGGTAGAGAAACCAAAGCATTCGAGTCATGAGTGTCACGGATAAAAGCTGGCTATTCTTCTCAGGGCCGGGTTCAAAGTTGTTCTTGTTTTGTGGTAGTTTAGGTATGTGTGTAGATGACGTGAATGTCAGTACTATCATCAGCAAGAGATCACATAAAGGATCCTTGAGAGCTTGCTCGAGACAGTCGCGAGCGTGCTCGTAGTGCGTCAAGAGCTTCTGATTGCCGGAAGCATATAGTTGTCGTGTAAAGTCGAGTCCTTCTTCGATAATTTGCGGGATCTCGGTAAAGGGAACAGGGCATCCGAAGTCGATTGAGGAGGTCCGTGACCCCATCTTGGAAGTATCGGGGACAGCCTCAGCCTCAGCTGTACTCTCCGGCTGTAGACTCATGGGAAAGCCTGACATGTAGACATTTCCGCCAAGCAACCAACGATCCTCCCTGCAAAGCTCCATATCAGTTTCCCATTTCCTCCACTGATGTAACCCGGAAATAAATGGACGGCGAGGATTGAGTTGGCCAGGGCTCTTCGGCAATGTCGTGAACAAGCTGTGCATATTGTAGTGTGGAATTATCCAAAAAATGAGGTAATGCGTGCCTTCCTAGGGATCCTTTCCAGCTTTCTGCATCAGCGGTGCCAAGGTGTGTCTGGATAGATGTATAGAATCTTCGAGCTAGCTGTCGATAATAGCAATGGTCCCAGAGTGTACGGGCGAGACCATCGTCCCAGTCGAAAAGCCCCTGCACCCTATCATGGTAGGCTTTTCCCAACTTGTGCGGTCCTTTTCGCGCAAAGGACAAATAAGGTGGCTCGCCAGTCAAAGTGTGAACGATGTCGTGGCTCAGTCCTTGGTAACCTTGCCAGACCGATTCGTGCTCGCCCCTGGGCCCCAAGTCGAGAACAGGATTGGTATTGCAGATCTTTCGGATGACCTGAAGTGCAAAATGCCGATATATCATCTTGCGCATGCGGTCCAATATATCAGGGTAAACGCTCGGCTCGCTGGTCCGTAGGTGATCCTCCAATTCTCTGGCTTTGCAGTATTCCCGGCTTACAGATTCCACATCCTTCCAATTGCGAAACACTCCCTGGAGTCCATTGAAAGTGAATGTGGTTGATGCCACGAGGTTATCGTGGAGTTGGAAATCAGTCCAGTTGAAAAGATCAAGAGGCAGCCAAGCGAGGCCTGTCTGACGCATACTGCTCTCAAAACCTAGACCACGAAGAGACTTTCCCTGTCCGTTCTTGTATGTGTCTTTGAACATCTGTGAGCGTTTTGCAACATGATGGCAGTTGACGCTGGCCTTCAGAGAGCGAAGGAGAATGGTGACCATGATCATGTTTCTTTGATGATCTTCCCAGTTGGCATCGCGCCAGCTTCCTCGGGCCCGGGCAAATTCGATAGCGGAGAGCCAGCGATTGAACTCCCATCGCATGGATTCGTTCACATGAGCAGTTGGCAGCACCCAGAATGGGCGATGTGAACCACGAGGGCACGATGTCAAAGGCTCTACAGTTGTGAACAGTTCCCAAGAGATTCGATATTCTTCCCGAACGCCGAAGCTCGTGTCCATAGAACTCTCCAACGCAAATTTAATTCGAGACTTCATAGCTTGAAATACTTTGCGAAGCCGTTTGAGTTTCGGTGCAGACTGGAGCGAGGTCGCCAGCCCGGCGTTACGATACTGCCGAGCAGCCACGATCCAAGCGTCCAGTAATGAAGGTGGACATGTCAGCCCCTCTAGGTTCGGTTCACCAAACAACCCAGAGTCCCGCTTCGAGGCTGTCGAAAAGAGATCCTTATTCACGTTGTAACGTTGAGCATAAGCAATGCCTCCCTTGCGTAAGGGGTGGGATCGGCGAGTTTCTACCCTGGCGCTACCTGCCTGGCCGGTAAGATTCCAGTTGAAGTGTTCAGATGATATCAGCGGCTTGTCGTCGCTGTACCTCATTGACTGGATTCAGGACGTCAAACATCGACTTTTGTGTAGAAATGTGCACTTCTCTGAAGTTGCAGTGTTTTCGAGACCAACATCTATCCACGTATTGGTTAAATCAGCTTTTGACCAATCCAGCACTTGGTGAAGGTGAGCCGTAATCTTGGTACGGCATTCTTGAAATGTCGAAGATTTTGCTTCCAGCTTGATATTCTTTGCGCTCAGTACAATAAACATCCCGCGAAACACGGCGAGGTCAGCCTGTTCCGTATTCTGGGTTAGATGGTGCCAAATCGCTGGCAGATATTATTGAGGAAGGTATTGATGCATATCCATCCTGTTGGGAACCATTCCTCCGCAGGTTTCCCGTTGGCGACTGTATGCTTTACTCTCCACATCATCGAATGAACGAGGATGATGTTGGATTACATCAGGTGGACAACAGCGACGAATTGCTGGCAGGAGAAGTTGGTCAGTCCACATCCGCCGTTCCTCTTTAGTAAGGTAGGTCGTCGTTCGACAAACGTGGGAGATCCCGGGAAAGAAAACATATACACTGAATTGAGGAGATTGGCGTCCGCTGCCCAGTCGAAGGTGAGGAATAAGATGCAGAGCTGTTCCGTGGTGAAAGACATGAATGCTGCTTCCGAGATTCCTAGAAACCGGCGGATGATACGATACGTAAATCCCACGAGTGATAGATAAACATGAAGCCCAGGAGATGATGCTATCGATATCCCAAGTACGTTGAATATTGTAGGGTTTTCCTGAGAACTCTCGATATCCAAGTTTGGGCGACTGTCTCCACCACTTAATCAATAAAAATCCACTTTAGCAGTCCTGCGTATAGTAATCCGTCGGCGTACCCGAAAAACTGATCACTGGAAATAATATTAGCGCTTATAACTACCAATCGTGCTGCCCGCGGCATTACCTCCCACCCGGCACTCATCAATGTCCGGTATTATATACAATTAACGCCCATTGCCGTTACTTGCGTTACTAAGTCATCCATAAGTGCAATATACAGCACAACTACAATACTCGTGCCTGTAAGCTGTATTACCGCTAGCAGTATAAATAGTATGCTTTTTCCAGCCCCTGTCGGTAGTACGTTAATTGCCGTCTGATCTGTCTTAAGCAACATAATTGCCCGCATGCTCTTAGCCTGCTTTTCGGATCGCCAAGTTGCTTTCAGCCCTAGCAGCGCTCGTAACCCTTCGGTCATGTTATCTTCTATCCTCTGAGCCACTTCCTAAGCAGCCTTTCTCCGCTTGCAGCTCTGCTGCCCTGTTGCATAACTATCCTGCTTACGCTTCAGCGCATTCTTCTTGCTTCTCTTCTCCTTATACTTCTCCCCTGCGCTACTTCCCTCTAAAAATTAATGCTAAAGCTTACTAATCTCCCTGAAAGTAACAATCATCTCCGATTAAAGCTTGCCCAGAAAGCCGATATGTACGGTATAGTGCTGCCTTGCAATGCGTATTCCGTACGTCAACTGCAGATCCTATACAATATTCTAGCTTCCTCTGCAGTCTACCGGCTTACCTGTATTCGGATTAACCTCAATATTGTTATCTTTATCTTCATCCTCCATTTAACTGTCTAGCTGCCTTATAACTAGCCCTCAGATCCTTTGCCCTATCTTAACAGTAATTGCCCGATACCGCCCTATACCAATCCTCACCCCCGTGCCGGCTTACATTACGCGCGCAAGCTTCCTGCTTAGCCGCTCAGTATCCCATACTTACAAGCCGCCATCCCGCTACATATACTCTAGCTAATTATTGCACAGCTTAGTAAGCCAGCATACGCGCCTTAGCACCCTTTCTGCCGGGATTAACCATAATATATATGCCACGATCATCCGCCCAATCAAATCGGGCAAAAACCGTATTACCTTTTGGCCATTATTACGGATTGCCTTTATCTTATCCCGGTCTGTAACAAGCATAATCTGCCCATCCAGTACAAATACATTACGTATTAGCTGCCACAAGTCGCAGTGCCATAGCATTACTACCTCCAGCCCCCTACCCGGAAGCCCGCCCCATGTATATGTAAGTATATATAATATCTCTCAAAACAGCCATAAATCGCAAAGCCATATTCTAACCTTCTGCCGCTTCCACCGATTCCGCGCTGCATCCCATATCAACGTTCCCATTAGCCACATCACCTTTACCGACCCTGGCTCTAACCAACTATTCTTCAGGTTACTTGCAAATAACTGACCTGCTCCGAGCCGCACCATGCTGTCAGTGATCCGCCCCATGTCAATCATTTTGCTAACTTTCTGCTACAATCCCCCGAATAGCCAGTCTAGCATCTTTTATGCCTCTGTAACTTAACCGCGAAGCGTACGGGTGAATTTTTCGATATTAACCTCCTCACCTATATAAAACAGCGCCTTTTCATCATCTGCCCACCGTATCGACGGCTGCCCTCCTATCTTTTAGCAGTATCCTTTCCCGTAAGCTATCCACCTAATAATTATGCTTATAACGGTATAACTACCGCCTCATATCCACGCAGCATGTTGCTCCTTAAATGAAAGTACTGTCTTCACCCCAACCTCGTCCTGATCCTGTAGCTAATTCTCAAATGCATCCTCCAGAAAAAACAGCCGGGCCTACTATAGTATACCAGCTAGCATGCCTATATATAAGTGCAGCTCTATGTAACCCAGCAGACGTTGCCTGATACCAAGTGCTGCACAAAAGCATAGCAGCGGGTTCGTATATAAATTCCCCCTAACTTCCGTTTTAATCGAAGAAACAATAAACCGGAATATAGCGCGATTAAGCGCATTGTGCACCGGACTGCTTATACCGCCATCGTCAAGCTCCTCCTCGCACTCGCCAACCTCATCATCTCCATCTTCTTCCTTATTATCAGTATCTATATTTCTTCCGCTACAGAACCTACTATCCCGGCTGGTTGGAAATGTATCTCCTTCAAGTTCTTTATTAATATCGTACAGTAAGCTCCACTGCTTATCCGTGAACTGAACAGCCTAGCGTTGAAATGCCTCCTTACGTCCGATACGGTATGACCTCTAGTAAAAGCTTAAGTAGCGGTGACCTACTAAGCAATATTTTATTATTAATGCCTCCTTTCCTTTTTTGCCAAACAATACGCTGCTCGGACTTGTTGCTGTAATACTGGCGAGCTACTATAGCGTTTCTGTCGGCACGCTATTAAGTCGCCAGCAGCAGCGGTCTACCTCGCGGTCAAAGCTCTGCCTAAGTTAACCGAGTAACAGTTATTTGCGAATTGCTTGCTCGCCTCTCTCGGCCCTATTGCCAGTTACTGCCCTTGCTCGTACCCATGTGGCTGCGTCGTGGATACTAAGCAAGTCCCGGGAGCCAAAGTGCCGTACCCAACGTAATCTCTTTACCCACAACGAATCACGGTCAATATCTTCTTCCAAGTTGCCCTTCCGGAGCCGCATAGTATCCTCTTCTTTCAATCACGCCTTACTACTGGCAATTATCTCCTCTATAGCACTGCGTCTTATCATATCGGCGCTATCTGGCGTGATGCTGGTGTTGCTGTCGTCTCGAACGATCCAGTATCGAACATACCTCCTGCCTATCCAAGTCTGCAGCATAACATCTTCCCATCGAGTCTCTGCCGTTCCATGCTCTGCTTCTTGCCAGTAGCGGACGGTATTGTCTAGTGCTACCGTTAGAAACCTACACTTAATACAGCTATACCCTCTCGACACCGGAAGCCATCTGATAACTACACTACTATCTCTTGGAAGCTCTAAGTAAACTAGATCTACTACGTCCCTGCTAATGTAATGATCAATGATATCTCGTAGTATACTGCCAGTTAGTTTATATATCTGTCAAAAGTGCTTTGCAAATGTGTCTAGCCGGAGTGCTGTCTTGCATTTCTGGCAAATGAGCATACGGTGCTTATCGTTAACCTTAATATACTCATCCATTGCTGTTCAGTAGTGGTTAGTTGATTATAGTAATAAAACAGAATAAAGTAGCGAATGCTATTGTGATCCTTGATTCTATACTGTAGAGCCCCTTTTGTCAGACCGCTGTAAACCTTAAATGGGATGCTAACCCTAACTAACCCTAAGTGGAATTTTTGACCAATTAGCAACTCGGCCCAGTAGTAAGCGATATTGTAGCAATGTCCGGCTTGTAAAATTGAATTTGTATGGGCGATTCCGTCAGAATCGTCTGCAAATAATTCTTAGGTCACTAAGTTAAGGAAAGAATACACCTGGCTCAACTTAAATTGTAAGTATTCTCACTGTATTATGGTAATATTCTCTATGCCTGCACCATATCAGTTAAGAATTTTGTGTCCAAATCAGTTGCACTCTTTCCAGAACATGTTTATCAGCCCCAACCCCATGTTGACTATAAACATGCCATACAATGCGGCAAAAACATGATATAAACATCCTTAGTAGACTCAGTTTAGAGCTCAAGAGGTCGTAGTAAGTTTAGAGCAGAGAGCTCAGAGCAACACAAGGAATGCTGACGTTGATGTCACCGCCATCAGCCTTGATGATATTAGTGGTCTTGTTGGTGGTAGATAGGATCAAAACTTACGGCTGAGTCGCTGATTTGGCAGCAAGCCGCATTGGCCTGGCACTCATTGTTGAGGAGCTGGTTGGCAACGCCTACGGCATCAATGTCAAGCTCAGAGCATTGATGTCCGGTGTTGAGATCATCATGTAGCTCGGGATCGTTGCCAATAACGATGCCAGTTTCTTCATTGTCAAGACTTTCACAGCATTGAATAATCATATTGTCGCCACAAGCATCATTGGCTTCGGCAACGGTCATCTTATCGAGTGAGGGTGAGCTCTTGATCTGAGGACCGGCAGCAACAGTAGTAGTCAGGAATGCAATGACGGCGACAAAATGCATTTTGGTGGCTTCGTGGAGATTGATAGGACTTGGTAAGCTTGTTATGAGTTACAGAAGGTGCTGCGAGAGGTGATGCGGATGAATGGGGACTGAATGATGCTAGAATCGATCCAACTTCACGACTGGGGCGCTACGTTTTTAATCATAATTTTATAGATGATAAGCTTAGAAATCGATGACGATTTACATTCCAGTTCAAGGCAAACAGGGAACAGACCCACAGCCTTGTTTTCTTGATGAACTTTCCAGTTAGATGCGTGTCTCAGGTAGGTGGGATTTGTGGAATAAGATCAACTAGCTTTGATGCACGAAGGTGAGTATATTTTCCGCATACCCTGAACCTTTGTAATGGCTAGATGCGAAGCTCACGCATGGCAGGTGAAAGCCAAACTTCACTGCACATAGAGCGCTAGCCATACCAGGCAACATAACACTCAACTGGAAAATCACAATGCAAGAAGGCCATGCCGTTTTTGGTTTTGACGTTGCCTCGGGGCGTACTAATGAGAACCTTCTTTGCAATGAAGATGGAATATAGGGTCGTTCCAGGGATTAACAGCTAATGACGTTGCGAAGCGTCCACTTTCAGCAAAAGTCAAGTTGGGTAATTCTAATCGTTTATGGTTGGCTTTTGACATCGCGCAATGATTTCAGCATGGATGGCACGGATCACCGCATCGTGGAACGGGGCCCGTTTCGCGTTCTCGTAAACACGACCTAGGTAGGAACGGGGCCCGTTACGAGATTGGGAAGCCCATGTCGAATTCAATAGTTTTAATTCGCCTAAAACCCGTAACGGGCCCCGTTACCGACTAGAATACTAGAGTAGAATTGTCAATGGACACTACTAGAGACTGTCGCCAGATTGTTGTGAGGGGTGTCATAACTCCGTTGACTACAATCCTCATTAAACTACACTTGTGGCAGTCGGATCCGATGGCAGAGCTATACCGATATCGTCAAGAAAATATCGTTTATACCATGGCCAGTAGGTCTGTGTGCTCCACGTCTTTAAAAATTCAAGGAACGCAGATACTTTATGCACGCCGAATGCAGTGTTTGTGCGCCCAATTGGTTCATAAAGCCAAAGTTGCTGCTTCGATTAGCCTGATGATTCAAACTCCCCTGCGAAGGCGCCAAAACTCACCGTTCGTGTAGATTCCCTTCCTTCCTCGTTGACAAATTCTGGAGATGTCGCGACATATATCCAGTCATGGCCTTGAATCACTATGCCATGTAAAGCGCCCAGTTCCCTAAGGCCCTTGTTGGCATAATCCTTTCTCGACAGCCCGCAGGCTTGTTTCCCCGGCCATACCCGGCTCAGTAGTGAACGCAGCATGACCCAGTGTGCGGATTCCCAAACGCTGATTTGTAGAATTGCACCATCAAAGTCATTTCCGGGTCTTTTGGTCTCCAGACTTACTGTCGTTGGGCGTGCGCGCAGAGGACCGTATGAGGTATGGCTGGTACTCATTTCGGGAAGCGACCTTGCAAGAGTTTCGATCCTTGGTTTATAGGAGGGATCGCAACTCGGGTCAATAAAGAAGCAAAAGTCTACTCTTTTTTCCGCTGTGTGGGGAGGTAGATAGTCGCGAATGATGGGGGCAGTGGTACTAGACACCACTGTCAGCAAGGCAAAAGAAAATTGCTTGGAGAGTGGGACTAAACTTACCAGAGTGTGAAATCGACAAGACGGCTGGATCCGGATCTCCGCAAAACCTTTTTCAGCAAATACTGATGTACCTCTACATTCCAAACACCCTCGTCATGGTCCATTTTGAAACATCTCTCAGCATCAGCCAGGATTTCATCAACGTCTTCAAGCGACAAATGGCTTCCAACATCTTTATCCGTGGCAAAAGCTCTATCATCTAGATCATTCACGTCCAGTAGGGATGTGAATCTGCTCCTGTCCAAGGTTGATGCAAAGACATCTTTGCCCCGTTCTAGGCGCTGAATCGTCTTGAGCGCATCGACAATTTGTAGCGGAAGTTTAGGAGTATTGGGGCCGTTTAGTTGTTGTCGCAGGACACCGTGCTCTACTAGGCTTAGGTTCGAGAGTTTGCGGCGCGAGGATGATGCGCGGGATGAAGAAGCTTGAGAGCTGGATCTCAGACTTGCTGATCTGAGGCTTGCAGATGACTTGGTCGGCGAGGGTGATGGAGATGGCGCTGGTCTTGAATGAATCAATAGTGCTTTTGGTGTTTTCTCAGTATCTAGGTCTTCGATCTCATCGTTATCATCTGTGCTGGCTGTTTTTCTCTTCTTGGTCCTCTCTGGAGTCAAATCACTCATTTCATCAGGCTCAGGACTTGGATATGCCCGCTTGCCCTTAGCTTTGGAGTCTGTGTTATTCGAGGTTTCCTTGTTTGACGCGACAGCAATGATCCAGTCTTGAATAAATGCAGTGTCTCTCATGGCGAAGTTCGTCGCATCTCGCAGTGGATTGTGCTGTTGATGTTGTGAAATGAATTGAAAAAGTTGGCCCCGCAATGATATGATACTAAATTACTCCAGCAACCAAAACCTGCTGACATAACATTCTTTTCTCATCACACCACCAATCACAACAAGCCCATCAATGCGCCCTAAAGCTATTTGCAAAAAAAAAACAATTTCTCCATCAACTGATAAATTCAACATCTCTCTTCTATAACAGATATATCCTTTTTTCGCGTCTCTCTCCAGTCAATTTTTTTTCTTAGTTCGTTATCGTCATCGTTACGTCTTGCAGTCACCTACATAGTTAGCACAGACCTTTGCGGAGGAAACGCGGCACGTTTCATGTTCTAGAAGGGAGATTTGGGGTAAGAATACGGCAATTCTGATTGTTGCAGAAGTGAAAATGCGGCGGACTTGTGCATTAAATGCTTGAGGAGGGTATAACAGCCCATAACAGCCCCGAACCAAGTACTTCTTACGAATCGCATCCAAGCGGTCAGCCTGCGACGGATAACGATCCCGGTGGGGCCATTTGTAGACCAGAGGAGAATAGCTAAAGACTAGCAAGGCATATCCGAGGAACAAGAGCCGACTAACTCAGATGTAGAGTTATGCGCCGAGTGAAAAGCAAGTGATCGTTGTTGTATGCCCATAACAGAAGTCAAATGAATGATGGCCGAAGACGACACATTCTCGGCAGGATCTTGATGTGTCCAGAACATCATCGATAGTTACAATAAGGCCTCGGACAGCCGCAGCCAGCAATCGTTCGGAAGACAGAAGCCGGGTCCTTCTGAGTCTAATATTTGACCTTTGCCTACTTCCAACTCCTCGTCTGTACTTATGTCTGAGTTTTGGTCGGTATTTGTACTTCCAAGATCTGAAAGAATTTCGAAGTCGTGGTACCAGTCTTGGCCATGAGATTCGTCATCTTCGCTTTCTGGACTGTCGACGACATGGTCGCCAAGCCCTAGTCGAAGTTGATCGACCAATTATAATACATGATGCATCAACTTGACCTCATTGGATCCCAAGCGTAAGTTATACACTTGATTGTGTTGCTACAACTGGTACCGCAGAACGCGAAATACGAAGCAAATGAACCTTTTCCATATTGCGAGATATATCTTGAAGTTTGGTATGACCCGAAATCCGTGCGGCCAAAATGCATCTTTAGGGAACGAGTTCAGCCAACAGCGAGAGATGTACGGCGTGCGATCAAGTGTAGCTCTTGCCATGTCAATCATCAAGTCTAACCCTTGAAGGATCATCTGAAGCCGGGCTGCAGTTTCGACTGAGCTCCACATAGGACACCTTTGCCATTGACCAAGCAAGTAATTTCTACTCCATTGCTAGGCTGATTACTTCGCAGTGGCGGCGATAATCTCGAGTGATATATTACGGAACAGCTTAGCCCAGTGGGTGTACTGGAGCCACAGAGTTATCTCGCTTCTTACTTTGACTGCGACATAATCAATCTGAGTACATTCGAATCGTCTTTTCATGATGTGAGTTTTCCAACGTTGTGAGTGATATTCACGAGGAGATGATGGTAACGGAAATTTCTAATTCACATGCCTTGGCAGATAGGTGGCCAGGGTACACGTCCTACACGCGTCGACGCGATCTGATCATTCGCAGAGCTTCAAATTGAAACTTTTTGATGGAAAAAGCAAAGTTGACCGATAAGATAGTGAGATCACCACTTTGGCTTGAACTTTGCTCGGGGCATGTTATTGAGAGGCCTCTTTTAGATGAAAGTGGAATGCGGGGTAATGTAGGGATTATCAGCCAATGGGGATGCAAAACGTCCACTTTCAGTGAAATTGATAGAATCTATAGAGATGTAGCAGCAGACCTTAAGATAACAGTATGAAACGAGAATATCCTCGATAGAACATGTCAAACAATATTTATTTACCTTTGTAACTTTCACTTCACAATTCCAATAGAAAAGAAAGAATACAGTTATGTCTAAAGTTTGAAAACAGCAACCAAGTCAGGGGACCGGGAACCCAGCGCCAGATTGCATTTTGATTTAGCCGAAAATGTGCTGGCGGCTTTGAACCCTGAGTCGAATTTGCCTACTGGAAGAAAACTTGTACATATGAGCTATCTATAGAATAAGAACATGATATCCAACCTCATGACAAAGGTTCAGGCAGCAAGCCACGCACGCATCCTTTCTCAAGATGACGGACTCTCTTGTACAAACAAGAGAGACGAAGCGAAGGTCATTTGAATCGCTTACTGGAACGAAATCTACGGCGGAAGCTGAATCACAAGCCTTCTTGTGGTTGTCCATAGGGCTAGTATACGAGTACAGAGAGCTTGGGTGGGTATTGCGTTGACCATGGCTTCGACATCCCTCAATCAAAAGAGCTTTCTTCAATGTGGAAAAAGAAAGCATAGGGTTCATCCTGACAAACGATTGATGGCCAGCCCCAGATTGCACGGAGAGCGCGATGGAAAGTTTGCGGTTATCCTGTGTTTCCACTTTCCAGAAAACTTTCAAGTCATTAAAAGCATTCAAAGGGACTGGTGAGACTTGTGAAGGGCAGGAGGAGCTGAGTTGAAGGAGTTCGCAGCTCGCATCTTGTGTGGCATCCCCGTTATCTGCCGTGACTGTCTCGTAAGACACTCCTTCACAAATAAGGATTCCTCGGTGAGACGTAAGTCCCAAGTAGCCATGCTTTTCGATGTTCAATGTTTCGAACAAGCTAGGATAAATAACCTGGCCATGACCAGATGATACCATAATGTTGCGCCCCTTGTCTCCCGTAGCGACTTTATGGCCTACCATGGACCTCGCCCACTGCAGGAGGTCCATGATTGCAGTAGATTCCAAAGTTGTATGACCTGTTTTGATCAGCTGGGAGACGGCTTGTTGTAGTGAACCACCCGATTCATGCTCCCGTGATAATCTTATACGTAAAAGGTCTGGGGAGCGGAACAAAGACAAGACAGTAATTTCGACAGTGATAAACGATATAAACTTGTAAAATTCAGTCTCTTTGCAGATAGTCTTTCTCCTTCTAGCTCTACCACATCGAGAACAAAGACAGTTCTTGCATAAGGAGTCCAGGTGTTGAGAAACTAAAGGAAGATCAGCAATGAGAATGCCGTCACGAGTTTTCGCTAGCTTTGGCGTTTTAGCTAGGCCAAGTAGCTTGGAGTACACGTCTGCTATCTTGTGTATGTCTGGTAATGGGTAGAGAGCGCAAGAATCATGCGTCGATACACGATGCTCTTGCTCAGAGAAGTCGAACTCAACCCATTGAAAAGATTCCAAAGTTTGAGGAATGGCATGATCCAAAGCTTCATGTAGGAGATCAAGCGATGCGCCACTAAACCCGAATTGTTCCAAGAGCCACTTCCCGTAATTCCCGATTGTGGCCATTCCAAAGAATGGTTTGGTAGAAGGCGGTGCGGTAAGCTGATCACGATGATTCAAGCTATCGTGAATGGTAACTTCAAGCCCCTTCAATTGATCTCGAGGGGTCTTTGTAATGATAAGTGTAATCAGGGAGCCGGGCTGACTAAGAGGTTGTTGAGAGCCCCCCATGTATATGGATGGTGGCGATCCCAGGCACCACTCTATGAAAGCAACCACCCAAGCAGCAGCTTCAGTGGCTTTTATTGTTACTCCCGTGATAGCGGAATCATCTTTACTTAATTGATGGAATACATCAACCAGTTGGGTCACCATTTCTGGGGAGGGAGCCGATTGGGAGAAGAAACTCATCGAGCCATCCGGGTGACCCTCAGCTGCAATAACGTCTCTTTGTAGCTTGATTTGCCATTCCATGACAGATTCAGAGAAACCGGCCTGGTATAGCCTTCCCTGGAGGCTACCTAGCAAAGTTTTCAGTTCTGGCGCCTTTGGAAATATTGTCGTATCAGATGCCGTGCTTTCTAACATGGCCTGTAAGGCCTTGGCGCCATCGTATAAGCTGAACAAAGTGGTGACCGCTGCGGCTAGTCCTAGGAAACGCTGTCCTTCTATGCTCTTGACAAGCTTAGTCGCGGGGTCATTGAGCGGATGGACCACGGTTGCTCCCAAGAATCGTACGGTAGCTGGCCGCGGCGTCTCGGAAACTGCAGTTTTAACCTTGCCCAGTGTATCATCGCATATAGCGAGGGTGCTTCCAAATTGTTCACACGCCACTCTTGCCATAGCATGAACATTATCAGGCTGTACCTTCTCATTCCTAATCTCATCCCACAATGATTCCCATCTGATTTCATCAATCTTCCACCGAGATCGAATGGAAGGGGGCGACATAGTGACGTATATCACCTTGGATAAATACAGCGTTTTGATGGCTTTGGTTGATGAGCAGAATTTCAGATGTCAGGTTGTTTGTGTTCTTGAGCTATTTTCTCCGACCCCGCACGACTAGCCGAGACCAGTGCCAAGCTTAGGGATGTGATTAGCTGTCTATAAATAGCTGAGCTCACCTTGTAGAGCGTTTATTGGGGAGCTACGATTGGCCTACCCTATTTCCCAGTAGAAGAAGTATATGATAATACAAAAGTCTTGATTAGATAATGTTTCTTAATTAAACTGTGACGGTTGGGTCCAACTATGTTAACTAAGCCGTGCTAGGTTTAAGCTTGCCTTGATATAATGAATCGATGCATCCACTTAGAATGCATTTTACTGATAAAAGTCTATCAGTGTCCAGCCTGAGTGGGTTAAAAATCGCTGTTCTGGGCGGGCTGTTCCAGGTTTTGAATCTCTCTGACTGCTTCCTTCAAAGCTCTCTCTAGTGCAGATCATGAGACGGGCGCTGGTATCGAAGAAGAGCTGTTGATTATCGAGATGTTATGCGTGCACAGATCAGTTCTGTTGTATTTCGTCGAAATACCACCACGACTGCGTACAGTAGGCCCTCGTGCCGGAAGAGACACAAGATTCACCGAGGCAGATGCTGCACCGAAAACCCTTGAAAACAGCAAGACCTTGTATTTGAGGAACGCTCTTCGTAGGAATATGAAGCTTATCGAACGGGTACAAATCGTGTGTCTGGAATCTTTCCATCAAAGTTTTGCAGGTCGACCCGGTGATACGATGCACGGAATTGAGGTGACTGTGGAAAGACTTTACTCCTGGTTGAATCATTGACCCACAAGAAACACATATTAAAGTTCGGTGCTGGGCGTTGTAAACCATAATCTTTTTTTATTCATTTCTAGCATGCCCATTTCGAAGACGACCAGGCTGAAGCGCTAATAACAAGCTCGTCACTTTGCCGAAATTGATCGGTGAGTTTTTTTGCAGTCTTGTATCTTCTCCAGCCATCAGTCACGACTGAAAAGTATTCGCGCTCCTCATCCTTAATTTGTTCTGGTGATGAATCTTCTATGGCCAACTCCATTCTCACTTGCTCCATATCCGATCTCTGTTGCAGATTTCGAATATGTTTCAGAGGAGAAGCAACGCTGGTATCTTTTATCAGGCCATATAAAGCAGAAAAGTGTTGGAAATCGCACAGTGAGTCCATGTTGACCCATCTTATGAAATGCCATATCCTCTCTGCGTATGACCAGAGCACAGAGCTGGCGCCGTTTGTTACTCCCATATGGTCCATGAAACTTGTCCTAAACGATGCCGTTGCTGAAGCTGATGGTTGATCTCTCGGATGGGGCATACCGGGTGTTATAAGAAGCTGGGGAATAGGGACCGTGGAAGCAAATGACCAATCAATGATGCAGGTGATGTTGTATTCTTCGTCGACGAATATGTTGTTGATACTAAGATCAGGATGGCTAATTGCAAAACCGCTTCCGAAGCGTTCAGTGGCTTCAAGATGATTGGTTGTGGCCAAACTTGGTATAGCACATTCGAGAGCTTTCCCAGCAGCAAGGTAGTCGAAGCGGTTTTCACTGCTGTCTAGCTTCAAGCCAATTGTCACAAAGTCGTTCCATAGGTCTGTCGCTCGGCGATACGTCTCAGGATTGTCAAATTCCTTCTCAGTTGGTACTGGAGCTCTAAGACAGTGGTGGCCCATATCAAGATGCTGAACATGTACTAGAAATGTGTCGAGCAAAGAGCGATAAAAGACTTCGTCATTTGGGAACGGTCCGCGATTGATTTGCGAGAGGGAATAGCGATCTTGAAAATAAAATGCCGGATTTAGTGACTGCTTTGTGACGAAACGTCCGTCTTCTTCAAAAAGCGATCCGATCTGGTCAAACTGCAAGCGGAGTAGTTGGGAAGATATTTTCCCGAGTTCTGCCATGACCTTTTCCTGGGCTTTGTGAGAAATGGTTTCGCGGTTAGTGTACACTCGCAATGGATGGGGACTATTCTGCCATGACCAGGAAGACAGAGAAGTGCCCTTGGCTTGACTCATTAAAATATAAGGGACCCCGACATCGTTTGATGTAGTGCAGCTATTGTTCTGTCAGAACTATTGGCTCGTGTGTTACCAAAAACATACCTATAGCCATAAACGCTTGGCACAGGTATTGTGCTGTGTTGCGAAATGTACTTCATCGTTGCCACCTCACTCGCAATGAGGTCTGACATCAACTCATCTGGTAGTCTCGTTCCAAAAGGCTCTTTTCGTGGTGTGCGAAAGATCCATTTTACGCCATCATCGAATGAGATAATGAAAACCCAATTGAAGCTGCCACTGAGCGGGATTTGTGACGGATCGCATGAGCAGGGCTTATTCCGCAAATCACGCGCCAGCCGAGCGACAGCTTCGAGGTCCAAAGGCGGGCGGAAAATACCCGGTGCCATTACGAGCAGCAGACGACAACCTACTCTCCGAATGAAATGGTTAATTAAAGGTAAGGCACTGTAATCAATCTTAAAAGGTTGGAAATTTAGTGCGGGGAAGCCAACGTCTTGATTTTGTGCCTGAGGCATTACCGTGGAAGCAACGTTTTAGGCAGCCATGCCAATCGCATGGTTCTTTATCCAAACAACAAATCCCGAAGACTTACAGATAGCAAAATCTTCTTTCACATTGATCATCACTTGAATCAGTTCTATCAGACTTAACTACCAAAGTGTCTGATTATCGACATGCCTCGAAAGCGTCCGCAGCAGCCAAGTACTCCTCCAGACCTGCCTGAGATACCCCAAGGTGCCTACAAAAAGGCATATTACCCCCACCCAGATACGGTTTATTATTGTTTAGGTCAGATGAAATAAGCTTTTAGATACCCTATTCACTAAGGCTTCTTAGGTGATGGTTTTTGGCGCCGGGGAACGATAAGCAATGGAACTCGGAGTACTAGTCTTCATGTTGTATGTCATCCACTACGAGTGCTTCGAATGCCCGAACTAATGACTCAAGGTGACTGACGAGGATTATGGAGTATCCTATTCTGTCCGTGCCGAATACATCCGCAAGAGAGCTGACTGGGATTAATGGAGTCTTCTGATGAATGGAACAAGCAACAGTGACCTTACTCAAGTAAAAAATCAATGTTAAGCTTCAGTTGTGGGTTATGGGCTAACGTACATGATAAGCATATGTCTCAAGACGCGTGAAGTTCGTGAATGGCATGGTTTATGGCTGGCAGGTCCTACTGCTATTAACAGGTTTAGACCATGTATCATAATTACGGCTCATGATCACAAGCCTACATCTTCTTTGAATAGCAGGTCCATAATTTATCCTGGTGCATTTGTGCCTTAAGCCACATGTCTCGCAGGCTTATGCCATCCCACGGCGCAGCGTAGAACCATGCGTTAAGCGAGATAGATAGATATGAGTTAGAACGATGACTGGCACTCTTGACATGGCACTCATCTGCACATGGTATGGAGTATGTTGCAGCCTTAACAGGAGGCCTTTTTACTAGAGTTGGGACACAGCGACAGGGCATCGGAGCCACGATGAAATTACTTTAGTATCTGGTTCGAATAGTGTGCCTTCACCCGTCCGACAAGATATATTGCTACATAAAGCTATCTCACATCATGCTGTCCCATCCAAACTTGGGTCAGCCCATACAAGAATGCATTGGCCGATCAAAAAGCCCCCTGACATGCCACACTTGTGCTCAATCTTTAACAGGTGTCGTCGACATACCGCGTCATCCACTTTGTATTCATCACAACTCTGGCTGCTGCTCTTGCTAAAGTTAACACCGAATGCTATCCCCTTTACTTTTGACTCCTCGTGCCAGCCCTGAAGGGTCAGCGGGGTTTTGCTAAATCGATCACAAAACGACGTTGCGGATGCTAGCCTAGAAGAGTCTGCCGTGACAAGGTCATCATTCCCATAGCAATTGACGGACTGTTCGACTTGGCCGTCTTCCGACCCTATGTTCTCGCTAGGCACGGCCTCAACGGATGAGCTGGTGGTACTGCGCATCAATGTCGTGTGAGAAGGTTGCGTTCTGGTCGTAGTGGTGGCTGAGCCTGGATTTTGTTTCGACTCGGCATCCAACGTAGACGCAGAGTCAGCTAGTGCTGTTGTGCCGTCGCTAGTCGGCTCGTTGCTATCTGTCACTGTACCTGTTCGAGTTGCCGAGATGGACGTATGCTCTGTAAGAGCGGGGCCCGATGTACGTGTACTGCTGACAAAATCAATGTCTGTCTTCTTTTCTGTTAGTGGAAGACCAGTTGTTTCATCACTGGATCTCGTGACAGAATTGATCTCAGTTGCGTCGGCGTTACTCCCGATAAAAGCGTTGACGATGCTGTCCCTTGCTCGGCCGGTGGAATGTTGTTCGTTTCTTCTTCGCCATCGGATGATACAGTATTAGAATAACCGCCAGACATCGCCGCTCTCGAGGGAACTATCACATCAGGGTTGTGGGAAGGATTTAGATAGAACTGGCAACCACAATGGGGGCCATCAGAGTCGAGTTCTGTGGCTGGCTTTCGAAACACTTCGGTGATGCTCTCCGGAAGGAGCACGGTAGTGCTCTGGGTGATCGACACCTCTGCATGAGTGATCAATGAAGAATAACCGTTATCGGCATCACAAGCAGCGCATAGCAGCGTGTAGATTGACAGACAGGCTAGGAGATACATCATTGCAAAGCTGTGATACCTGAGGATTGCCAACTGTCTATGATCGTCAATTTAATCTCCCAACCCTTAGACGACGGCTTCAGACACTTCCATGATTACGACGCAATGATGGAGTGTGCGGACGTAGCCTCCAACCTCACGCGCAAGGCCTTTATTGGGCATCATTGCTTGTACGCTCATGCCGGACCGATGTGAGACGCTGTGATCTTCCAAAAGTAGTCTGAGAGCTATTGGAGCAATACTGGCCCCTACCAGCCGTACAACGTAGCTGCGAGGAATCTACCGATGGTCTACAAAACAGAACAACCCTTCCCATCGCGTCAGTCCATATAGAGTAACGATAAGGCAGGACCGCACCGTCCAAAGCAAGCTTAACTTGACAATCATCCAGCACGTTGAGTATCGCAACCCAACGACAAAGGCTTCTTGGAAATTAGAGCTTTGGACTGGAATACCCGAGCTCTCCTGATCTTACTTGACATTATACATGGTCACCACCGCCAGGTGCCTAGAAAGCTAGATCTGGAGACTATAGCACAAATTCGGTTTCTTGTTGATTACTATGACTGCCTTGAAATTGCTCAGGCTCTCTTTGATCACTGGCACGCTCATCTGAATGATTGGTGGACATCCGGCTGGTTGAATTTTGACAAAAGCTCAATATGTTCTTTTGGTGAAGCCGAGTCATTGCTGTTATTTATTGCTTTGACATTTCAAAACCCAGTGGTCTTAGGAATTTAACAATTTCAGCGATACTCACAACGTTTGACCTAATTGAAACACATCTACCAGTACCCAGTCAAATCCTCGGTATGTACTCCTGCTCAACCAACTATATAGATAGAGTGACTAATATCGAGTAGACAAGATTAATCAACAGCATATTGGACTATTCGATGAACTCCTCTCTCGGATATATGCTCTGCAAGAAGATCTTTTCGTGAGGCGAGTCGGCTGTTCCCTGCAATGTTCATGTAGACTTCTCGAATACCTTTTGAAACAAATGCGGGACCAGGGTCTGCCGATGATGAAACCAGAACAACCATTCTTGGGATTTAGTGTTACTTCAGTGGCAGACTTCATCCGTGGCATCAAAACTCCTTCTTGGTACAGCAAAAAGCAGAACGTGGACTCTTGTAAGTAGGAAAAAACTTTGTGTTCAAAACCTTTGTGGCTCAACGAAGCTTTATTTAACTGAAAACCTAGTCCTGAATACGACCGAATCTCTAACAAATTTTTCCGCCCAACGCCACCTTTGGAGTCAGTCATCAGGACGTCCAACTTTTCAGCCAAAAGCAAGATCCTAGGTGATAGTGAGGGCGACGAGTATTTTGCCCGTATGTGTTCATTGGTGTCCGTTACCTTTGTGCCCTGGGGGCTGAAGTCTATTTTAAAACCCTAACCTTACGCCAGTAAGTTGGAAAAGAGTCTTTGTTGGGACGCGGAAAAATTGGATATATCGATAGCAGGGTTGCGCTGGACGACCTTTAAGAATTTATTGGATATATCGATAGCAGGGTTGCGCTGGACGACCTTTAAGAATTTATCAGCGGAAACGCATTGCGTTTCCTGTTTTTGGCCAATCACCACTTAGCGTTTTCGCTTACTAAATAGCTTATTGCATCTTTATATGATATGTTGTATATAAGCTATATAATCACTTCTTTAGCATTAGTCCTATAAGGGCCAGAAAGTATTATAACAGTCTAAGGCTATACTGTAGTTAGTATAGTCTTGTGACTTCGTGGGCTCGCAAATTGCTTTTACTAGATGTATAGTAATGACATCTGAATAGCGGCGTTTTAGCTATACAGTATAATAGTATGTCCTATTTCCGTCGTTTTAAAGAGTATTGTACTAATCTCAATACGAAAAACAGCACGGCTGGGCTATATAAGACCCTTTTGTTGACATGCTGTCTTTTTTTTATTGTTTCTTATCAATCTACGTGCAGTTCTCATGAAGACTTCACTGAACATCGACATTTTCCACTCAATCGCGGACCACCTCCAGCCACTACATCTTTATTCCCGTATCAGAGCTAAAGTTACTAACGACTCAGTGGCAGTTCGGGGACAATCAAATCTTGCTAATCTATGGGGGTCGATTTTCAAGGACGAAGCATGGATCAATAAAGTTAGAGAGGTCAACTATACAAGCTCAGGGGATCCAGTAGTCGGCATCGTGGGAAGGAACTTTAAACTTAAAAGAAAACATGAAAAAGATTTTCTCTTGTTCGTCAACGACTGGGGTGGAGATGTTCGTTTCCTCAGGGATGATTTTTTTAAGTCATTACAGAATTATAAGCGCGATAAGTATCGCAAAAACGTTATCCATTTCGAAATGTCTAATATATCTCTTCACATAGGAGATGCCATTACTGGGGATGAAGAAATAGAGATGGACGATCCAAGTATATATTTTAACTCGCGTGGAGATGAGTTGTCGACGTTTGTGTCATACTACGGAGAACCAAGCCTTGTAATGATAGGACAAGAGGATATTGGAGGGATTGAGGATAGAAAGGGACAAGATTCTATCAACGAGGTCTGCTGTATCAGACTTAAATTCAGGGACGGATCACCCACATATCGAGAACTCGTCGCTCCGGACTGGTCTGCTAAGCTCGTACCCGATCGTATCACAGTACATGGTACGGCCTGTACCAAATCATGGAGACAATCTAGGCCAAATGAGCGAGGTTTCAGTCGCCGCTCATCAAGATGGACCAGCTCTATGTAGCTGAAAGGGCGCTCCCACTGTACAGAGGTTGAATTGAATCCCGTCGCATTATTCAGTTTTCGTCTGTGGCAACCCAGGCCGGCATTTTGCCGTAAAATTGCCTGTCGCTTCTTTCGTCCGTGCACGCTGGTGTGGTAATAATAAGGCTTTATGAAAACAGCCTGTTGTTTGTCTCCTTTTTATCTATGCGTTCTCGGTGCTTCTGACTTCCCACTTTTATTCCACTCCTATCACGTTCTACTGTTTCGCCTTCTACTCCAGGTTCAAGATGTCGTATGATTAGAGGTCATAATATAGAAGCATTGCCAGTATATGACAGCACAGAAAGGGCCAATGCCATGGAGGCGAAACGTCGATCAGACTGATACCCAACTTAGTTTAAGTGGGTGGTAGGCCCTGGATTAAGCCATAGATGCAGGTGTAAATCAGCCAAAATCCTGAAGGGGCTCAGCACTTGGGTTTTAGAGGCCACAAAAAATATTCTTTATCCTATGCCCTTTTCTCCAAGCTAAACTTTTGAAAGACAGCATAACAGTTTCCCAATTGGGCTAGCATACAGTTACAAAGCTGTCCCTACTTAAGAGTTATCAATAGAAACGCATTGTAGTTTCCTGTTTTTAGACTAATTACCATGTACAACTTTCGCCCCATGTTCCCACCTATGGAAATACAATATGTATCCCCGTTTCGTCCTTACCGCAGTGTTATGTTGCGCCTCCCACAACCAGCAGAAAGACATCCTGGACGATAATGAGACAGGTCGATCACGGCCTCATCGTCCATCACGGTAACCGAAATACAGCTTGCGGGTTTTGTTTAAACATACTCGATCTTTTTACAGCGACGTTTGAGACTGAGCAGAGAAGCCTCGCGGGTGGAACCGAACCATCAATGGTGGCTTCTTCCAGATAGTCTTGAACGTAACCTGCGACAACCATTCGGCGTCTTTGTTGATCAATTCCCAATCATATGCATATACTAGAGATGCGAGTGTGATTCGAGACTCCAGGTATGCTAAATTGATACCCAGACAACCCCGAGGCCCAAGTGAGAACGGGCGGCTTGCTTCTTTGTTGATCTTACGCCCCCCATCCATCCAGCGACAAGGCTTGAATTGGTCGGGCTCCGGAAAATTGCGTTCATCGTGAGAAACAGCATAGGTGTCTACTGATACAACAGTCCCCTTTGGAATAAACATCCCATTTATCTCTGTGCCAGGGCAGACTCGGGGGAGGCCGAAGGGAGCGGGTGGGAACAAGCGTAGACCCTCTTCGATGACCGAATTCAGATAAGGCATGCTGCCGGTTGAGTCTCCAGTGATCTCTTCGCTTGATGAGAATGATGACCGGACTTCATTTTGCAGTGTTGCTAGAGTATCCGGATTCTTGAGTAAGAGGTAAGTGACACCGGTTAGGAAGGTTGCAGTGGTCTCCGACCCAGCCAGCATTAGAACCTTGGCCTGTTCTCGAAGGTGGTTTTCGTCGAAATTGCCTTGGCGGATAATATGCGCGAAGAAATCTTCTCGGTTATTCGATGCACCAAATTGGACGCGATGCAAAATCATCTCTTTAGTCATCTTGTCATGAAGTGCTAGTCCGCGTTTTAGAGATGTTGGCACGAGAAAAGGCAGAACACAACCGGGAATAGAAAGACGATTGATGACTGGAAGTAAGGTAAGATGGTTTGTAAAGTCAAGCAGCAGCGAAACCCGCACGCTGGATTTCCAGTCAAGAATGGAGTTGAAGGACTTGCCAAATGTCAAGTCAGCTGGTCCTATTAGCTTATCTCTTGGAAGGTCTTTGGTCGGGGCATTATACCAATTATATCAAACGTGAGCCAGTTGTAAACGATAGATGTATCTACTCCTGCAGATTTTGGGCCTCCGTGTTGTCCAAGCCGCTGGACAAACTGGTCAACATAGTGGCTGACAACGCTTCCAGTCTTCCTCAACGCCTGTGGGCTAAAAGCATAAGACAGGGACTTTCGTTGCACCCGATGATCTCCAGGATCTCTGACAAACACGATATCGGGACGACTAGTATTCAATTCAGACTTGTAGAGTACATCGCTCTTCAGAAAAACGTCAGTATTCTTAGAAGCATGGCTGTAGATTTCTCTGTATGCCGCAGCCGAATTGAAGCTCAACTCATTTGGCGCAATGCGGACCACATCACCGTACTTCTTATGCACCTCTTGCATTATAGAAGGGTATCGACCACTGATCCAAGCCCATATGAACCAGAGCTACATTCCCTTCGATCAGCCCTGGTCTTAGCTCTGCCAAGGATGTTCTTGCTACTTACCTGGCTGCATGCGGCTAATTTTGGACCTGGGTACTGAGATAGAGGATGGCACAAGAGCCTGTAAACGGCCAAAGATACTACCCCCGCTACTATCTTGACATAGCTATGTCAGTAGGATGTTTCAAAAGGCTCGAGAGATTTGTGCGCTGAGATAGAGTTCTGTCAACATACGATAGCCAGTGGGCCTAAGAATCCCCAAAATCCAAAGAACATGGCTGCTGAGCAACGAAATTGTACGCTGCATAAAACGTCCTATGATCAGAATATATATCGTGACGTAGCGTATGTGTATAAGACGATGAAGTTTGAGTGACAAAAGTTTGAAGATTACAGTAGGAGTTCTAAACTGTACTCTAATTAATAGCACTTCCAGGAAGTGTATTTGTTCAGTTGAGGGGTTGTCAGAATGATCCCAGAAGCTGAAATCAACCCGGCCGACAGCACCGGACATACTAGGTACTTAGACGACTAGAATCATAATTTGGCTTTTTGAGATGCAACGTAACTTCCGGCCGATATCGTTAATAAGGCCGAGGAAGAGCCATATTGAGACTGTTGGGATGAGACCCATTTCAGTTGTTTCAACCAGAATGGCCACTTATAGTTGCAACGATGGCAATGAGTCAGCCATGGTTGCTAGATTCTACACTACCGCATCTTCAGTCTACTGAAGGTGTTGTGTGTGCTTTGTCGATAATACCGTTATCACAGTATAATTCGCGTCGACCTTCAACGGCAGGCTCAAATTAGTGCATTGCTTCGGCGTCTTACGCCTATTTCCACGAAATGTCTTTTTATGAGCTTTGAATACACAAAACCTCAATGAAATATGGAGTGGGTTGAAGGACTGTCTGCATATTGGCGATATGCCTTTTCAACATGATTAGTGGCAGTTCCTGGTATGAAGTATTGGGACTTGATTTTGGCAATTGGCAGCCCCTCTGGGGCTGCATGCTAAGTCGCCATGATTTTAAATCGGTCTTTGGGTGTAACGGCTACACCTATTCGCTACGCCAGGAGGCAAAAGATTAGGTTAATACTGCTATTGTAGCAATTACGGTGGTGCGTACAGCTCCTTATAAAACTCTCGAAGCCAGAAGCAGAGACAGCGCTTAAACTCCTTCCGATGTTGTGACTCATAAGCGGATCGCATGGAGAGCTAGAAGGGTGCCGTGTAGGGGCCGTCGGGAAATCTGCCTCGACCATCTTCGCACACTGACGTCGATGTGCATCACCGTATCTGCACACCAGTCGAAGAGACGATCCAGTGCTTGCACAATTATGGCACGCTAACACTCATCCTTCACCAATGTAAACAGTGTATTTTTTTATCTTCTTACTTTCCGATGATTCTCCTTTCAGCTAACTAGGAAATGAATGTCTTATTCAAAAACCCTGTCTTTTACGGAACGCATGCAGATGTGGCGAATCCGAAAGTTGCGAGACTTTGCAGACTTTACTATGTTTTAGCTACGAGCCGTTACTACAATGCGATGGCTTAGATACAGTTGGGGTCTACCAGGAAGAGGTAAACAGTAGAATATTAAATTTGTGGATCATGATTTACGAACAGAGCATATCTGGGTTGCTGGACGATGACGCGCGCTTGATGTCTGATATTGGAGGCATCCCCATCCCCAATATCTTTCCACGTCTACGTTATTCGAGACCTAGCCCACTAGCTACGAACCACTCATTTCTCGGTTCCTCAAGAACGGACCCCCCACCCCCCCGGACGACCTATTTACGTCGTAGAAAGGAGGATTGTTCCCCGTTGAGTTGGGTTTCAGGTCTCGATCGTACTCGACCCTTACTTCCAGTCCGAAGCTTTTCCAAAGAGCCGGAAATGTAACGCGTCACTGACGAAACAGGAAATAGAGTCTATGTATCGAAATATGCCTTGTTGTTCCTACCCTAAACAGATTATCTTGGTGCCAATCCATCTTCACGTCATCACCCGCATGCTCTTGGCTCGATTCTTAGTGTCTAGTCTGAGTGGGTTAAAAACCGATGTTCTGGGCGGGCTGTTCCAGGTTTTGAATCTCTCTGACTGCTTCCTTCAACTCGTCGTCCCCAAAAAGATCAAAGTAGTGGCGACTTCGGTCAGATACGAAACCCAATTTTGAGAGCAACACACCCACATGGTCCCGTACACTGTATTCCCTATAACCAAGAGCCACAGTGTCTGGCCATTCCCAAGCACCTTTCTGAAGCTCGATTTCGTCGTACAGTGTATCGATACGAGTGGGACTATGAGCGAAATCCAACAGAAAGTAGGCCCTAACCTCACGCATATTTGTACGCACTTCAGAGGAACAAAGGGCAGCAGCAAATTTGAAATGAGGTTCTGGTCGGAATAGGTCGATGAAACGGTCAGAAACCGAGCGTCCTTGCCTCCACCACGCCTTGAAGACTTCTTCCCACTTGCGGTGTAGTAGTGGGAGTTTGGTAGGATTTTCCACATCAAAGCACATCTTTATGATCAGGAATCTCACGGGTTTCTCGCCCCCCGCTCCAGCAAGATGATTTTTGAGTGTATCATAGGGTATTCTTCTTATGTCCCCATTGTCTGTTTCGGTGACACGGCGTGCATCACTCATCGCTCTTGCTCCTCTCGTTTATGGTCTGAGAAAGGCAAATTGATAAAATGTCGGTTACCACTGTACGTATATCAATGCTGTTAGATAATAATACTCATAACTGAAGGGAACTGATGAATACCTGACTGACTGCGTGGAATACTGGTTCTTTTCATTTCTATCAGGGCCAAAATTCAATGGTGGCCAAAATCAGACTATTTATACAGCTGCAGGACCTGGTAGAAATAAGTTCTCTATACGATTAAGTGGAGCGCTGTATCTTTTTTTGCTTGGTTTAATTAAGGAAGCCCCACGCCGCAGCTGGCGTATTCAAGACTTAGCGCATGTCGGCTCCACATATGGATGTATGCGTTGCCTTCCAGGTCAAAGAGGGAGTGTCTATATGATGACTGATCTTCAGCATACTACTCCCTACTGTACGTAGTCGTGGTGGTAATTCAACGTAATAAAACAAAGCTAGCCCATGCATGTTGCTGGGTTATCCATGCACGCTGGTTGGTCTCCAAATGCCTGTGTCCTTGTCAGGGCAATAAGTCGCTGTTGAGTCAAACCTTGGGGTTATCTTTTGTCACGCTAAATTTCCTAGATATCCGTTCCGAAATTAATTTTTATGCAAGGGGGCTATTATTGCCTTATTTGTTTCGACGTCGGGCCGTTTTTCACTAGAGAGCGGTTCGATACTCTCAGTACCATAATCGTGATTGTTGCTTTCATTGCCATGACTAGGAATGTTTGGCATACTAGAGTTAAGGTTTGACTGCTCATCTACTCGTAAGAATGCTTTCCACTCAGCAGAGAGCTTGGCAGAGATCTTCAACAATGCTGGCTGTAGCTGATCCAGAAATGTGCCGTCAAGACCATAGGTAGTGTGTCTCTGTAGAGGTCTATGGTCGCTTTGCCGCACGGACGCTATATCTTCACCAGCAGTACTGGAAGTATCATCAGAGTGATTGGAAGGCGCAGCCTGGCGCACATGCCGTTCCGTGATAGCTATAGATATCTGTCGATACAGTTGTGCTCCTATCTGGAATGATTTCCCTGGTACTGATCAGACCTAAGCAATAACATACATGTACATAACCGTTGTCTATTGAAACTCGCTTGCTCAAAATGACTACCGTTCACAACTGACAGCCTAATATTACCATCAACCCGTCAGCAAAAGAATATTGACCAATACCTTCGCAATTACTGCTGTCGTCGGCAAAGGCGATGAAGTATTACAACCAGTGTACCTTCTAACCCAATGGCTGACATGCAAGTCTCATTGCCTCGTTTCTCGTCGAGATTGGGGGAAGCAAATTGCTCCTGGAGAAATGTTTAAACCTTGTCAGAGAATTATAGTGTCTCTCAATCGACGAAAACTCTAATGGGGAAGCTAGATTGATACGCAACAAGATTAATGCCTTTGAGAAACAAGACTATGTCGCTCTGTCTTACACTTGGGACAACTCTGACCACGAAAACCCGAAGAAAGGCAAATACAAGATTCAAACAAGAGAGCAACACCCCTGATTCTTGCCATCGCCGGTTCGAAACTGCATTTATGACCGTGCGTTTTTGTCCATGCGAGCAAAGAGTCTTCAAAGACTTTGTATCGACAGACATTGTGTCAAGCAAAGGACCTGCAATGCAAAGGGTATATGTCCCCATAACAGATGCAAAGAGATACATTGACCTAACCTGCTGGGCGATCAGGGTGGAAGAGCGGATTACCTACCTATACAAGGGTCAGCGGAGCAACTGCCGCAATTGCCTAAAGGTGCTTTAAGAGCAGTGCCACTGACTGGGTGCTTTGCTAGGTGACTGACATTGTGACAAGGAACGCGCGAGGGGGCTAAAAATAGGAAGCTACGCTTGAAATGAACTTGCCATATTCGAGGCGCCCACATGCATGTCGTTCATCGTAACGTCGCCTAACGTACAGATGTAACCGTTCAACTTTAGTAACAATGCTGCCAATGGTTTTCCTCTTGTGTAGTAGTGCAGTTTCTACAGGGTGCGAGGACTCCTTAACTTGGCTAGTGTTGATCAATTGCCTCCTCTAGCTGCAAGGTTTATGCGTCAAGATGTCAACGCCTTCGTGTTTTGCCTATGAGAAAGCGAATTACTTATCGAAGCCGTTATTATCTAAGTTGGTAAAGTAAAAATTAGGTTCTATCTAATCGTAAGGAAGTCTCCGAGCTATCTTATTAACTGTATCGGAAATCACATGACTAGTCTCATGCCTAACAGTAGGTACATCCATATCCCGGATAGACATCCTCACTGAGTGGCATATCATAGAAATATGCAGGCTTAAAACCTGAGATCTCGATTATCGCCATTTGGTCTCCGAATACGTGCGGCTTAGCATTTTGAGGCGCTTGCCCATACATGACTATCGTAAGGGACTTGGAGAACTTCTGAGTCACATCCTTACATAATATCATATTCCCATGGTATGTATGGCTGATATTTAATGTGAGTTCTTCGAATTCCACCTCGCAGTGGTGTCTCCCAGGTGTGTTAGGGTAGAGAGACGATTTAATCTCATGATACAAAGCCTTATCGTCTTGCTGGACTTTTTTCACGCCTTGTTCGGCCTTTCTGTCACCTTCCTTAGTAGCAAGATAAAGGTATACATAAGGTTTGTGTATGTCTCCATTTAGGAATAGAAGCACCGGGATTTTTCTAAGCAGACTTGCAGTCTTTACCCATTCGTATTTTGCGAATATTGTTTTCCAAGGTTGTAGTCTCTTAACCTCGGACTTGCCTAATATCATTCCAGCATGGCGATGGCTAGACTTGAACTCTCCTAAGTCTTTAAGGGACAGGAAATTGACAACTTTGCGCCAAACGTCATCGGGAAGAGCTGCCATGATATAGACTTGCTAGCGTATCTTTTATACATATATGTAGGGAAATGCTTAAGTATATATACTGGAACGTTCTAACCGTCTTTCGAGCTTTGGGAACGGAACATCAGTAATGAACTGTTGGAGCCAAAAACGGGCTCGGAGTGCCCCATGAAGCCTATTATACCAATACCATTTTGTCTGGCCTGGGCATCATTCTTTCCTTATGTTTCACAGCATGCATTGTTTTTCATTTCCCTCGGCATCGGCAGTCCTCGTTCCGCCCCAGGATAGCCGCGTTACATCAATTTCGAGGACCTTCTCATTCCTGTGTCGGAAGTTGTAAACTGTGACTTTTCGATGTAGCTGCTGTTAGCTAGTTCTGGACGGTGGCACACTGACACCCCAAATCTTCCTGGAAAGTCACCGGCTTTTGCCCAGCAGAAATAGACCGTCGTTCATTAGATAAGCGGCCGAAAGTCATAGGTCTAGCTGCACATCGCCGCGAAGTATTCACGACCGAATAATGCTCTTCTTATTTTTGAAGCCCCTCAGTCTATGAAAGCACCTTCCGATCTTTCCCCTCTGCTCTTGTCGCGACATTATTGATGATTCTAGCTGTATGATATACCGTTTCAACTTTCTCTTATCTTCTCCGCTATTTGATTCACTAATGTGACTTAATCTTCATTTGCCAGCCTCAAATCTGTCCGACTTCTCGGCTACTTTTTTCCCTCGCTAATACCGCTATTGTCCCCTACCAAAATGTATAGACAACCACACCAACCCTCACCCGATTCAGCACGCCAATTCCTTTTTTTCATAAGTATACATGATACCTAAGCCATGATCCCCTGCTGGAATGCTAATCAAAGTTGTGTGTCTTGGACTCCAAGAGTTCATTATCGATGCAAAGCTGGTGCAAGACCTTATGTACATCTTTGTAGTTCTTTTGGGAATCGTACCAAACGGCTCCTAGCAGTGCTTCGACTGCAGTAGCGCCAGTTACGCGGGACACTATACCCTGTTGAGCCGGGCATGTTTGAATATGAGGTGTCAAGCGACAATTTTGCTGCACGTTTTGCAAAGCACAATTGGAAAGCTCTTTTTGGCATATCTTCTCACATTCCCCTGTTTCTTTGGTGAGTGGGATTTCAAAAACAGCGTCTCGCTCAACGTACCTATGTTTTTCCCTTCATGAAAACAATCGTCAAGAGTAATGAGCCGGATGAGAGCGTCTCCAACTTGCGCTAGTCGTTTGTTGCCTTCATTTTTGTTGTTTCCCTGGCATGGTACGCCGGCTGACTGGAGTGCCTTTTCGAGCAAGCCATCATTTTTGAATTCATAGCCTAATATGTTCTCGACGTCTTGAATATCGCCCATCGTGAATTGTGCGTGATGTCTGATTGTATGGTCTTGCTTGAGTCAGGAGAACGAGAATTGATTGAAACAAGAGCTTTATAGCCATGCCTTAACCTTGCATGACATCACTTCAGGTATATCAGTTCTTCTTCCTCTGTTCCCTGATATGTCATCTCGTGGCCGATTTCGTGACCACCGATATACTTTTAGCATTTCCAAGAACCTTATCAAGTATCAACACATATACTTAAAGTTTGTAAACTCTATCGGAGATCATCGCCTCTTGATCGAGATTCTATATCGACTCTTATGCACTCGATAGCCGAGAGTCAACTGATTGTCGCAAGTGCAATTTTATGCCCTAACTAGAAGCATCATGAACTATTTTTAATTTTGGAAGGAGGGAGGAAAAGTTGGAGACGGGATATCGGGATAAGTTGACTGAAAGTTCCGCTTGCGGAAGGTTTCAACGAGACGCATGCTTAGCACGCGTCACAATTGCGGCGATCGGCGGGAAGCTGCCGCATCCAGATGAATTATTTCCGCCGCTAGCTACTTGGTTCATGTGAAATCAAGATTTCCCAGCATCAACAGCAAAAGGTCAATGCAAGCATATAATAGAGTTCCAGACCATGAAACTTTGACTTTACTTTACCCATTGACCCGAAAAGTCTACATTACTTGTTAATGTCAAATATTCAATCATTGTTTTAAAGAGTGGTACTCTATTCTGTCGAGCCCAATCAATCGTCAGCTCACAAATGTCTTTCTTTTCTTGAATAGCCCTCTTGACTAGTAACTTTCTTAGGCTTATCACTATCGCGTTTTAGAATGAGGCAAGTTGCGGGCGTATAATGTATCAATATTTGTAGTGATGGGCCAGGGGCTTCCTAATGTTTGTTGATTGGGTGCCTGCAGAACCGATTTAGTCTGGGGGATTCTATATGCGCATACAATCTTGCCTTGGGTCATGGACTTTAATTTCATCACAACTCTCAATCTAAGAGAAGAGAATCGAACTGAAAATCGATGACTAAAGATGGTCATGCCAAAGCGAGGACCTAGCCAGAGTTTGGCCAGGACCATAGCATCGAGGTGCAGAGCCTCATCTGTTCTGTATATGATTTATTTCAAAGCAGCCATTATGATTCATAAAGATTTGAAGGTCCGGAATGACGTCACTGAATCTATACATTAGAAGGACGCCAGCATGAATTTGGCACAAGTCTATCGGTCCACTTCGCGTAAGCTGAGGAAGCCAAGGACGGTACCATAGCAAATGCTTCCCACAATACTCCCAGATAACCTTTTGACATTCCGCAAAAGCCGTCGCGCAAAGGTAACAACGCTGTGTCGATTTGGGTAATGAAGCAACAGTTGGAAAAATCGATCAAGGGTCATATTGGGCATCCTTTTGGGTTTTGGTGATGATATTTTTGATTGCCTCATGCATCCAGTCTGTTAGTTCTTCTATCATCTCGTCACGAAAGATCTTAGGCGTATTAGCAAGCGCAAATGCGAAGTTTACTCTGTTAGTCATCGCATCGACCATGTCCCGAGCTTGACTTCATGATTGAACGGATGAAAGTCGTATAAAATTTACCATTCTTGTTTCTTATTCAGTATCTTTGAGTACTTTTATGAGGTCCTCAGAACTTTCTGCCATGGCAAAAATATTGATCTACAGACACTATTGCTGTGTCTAATACTGATCTAGGAGAGGGGAATTTAATACACATATATACATACGTAATTAAGGCTGCTAGGTCTCAGGCATTGAAGAATGACTGCGTGCTCTAATACCCAAAGTGTCCAAATTTATCCTTACCATGTACCAGCGAGCGACAAGACATTACTAGTCCTAGGAATCATTGACTCAGTAATTAGGGTCTGTACGCTTTGGCCTTTACCAGAAAGTGTAAGTAGCTCTCCAAAGTGTTGCGGAATGGGATTAACATATTACAGACCCAGCCATAATGACAAACCGCCCCAGCGCTATATACAAACTTCCCGAGTACGAATAGGCTTTATATCGCCGGCTACAATGGGTGTATACAGTGTGAAAACTGTGCAAGATTCACCCTACCTCCTCAAAGTGACTATTACTGTTGCTTGCTCTGATCCAAAACGAACATCCTTGGCCATATGGACGACACGTGTTCTACGCATACCGAGAGGAAACGTGTTCAGATCTTCATTTTCGGCATTGCAATGTTTGTCACAATTTGCCACCACTCTGAAGCTCAGCTGAGCCCATCGTGACAAGTCAGGGGAAATGTTTTTTGAGACAACGCATCAATTAATAGTTACCAGTGTATAGCCAGTTTTAGTTTTAAGCCACGGGGACCCAGTTTAATAGCCCCAAGCCAACTTATCGATTGCAAGCAAGTACAGGGCAGTGCGGGTCCAGCGTCATCAGTTGATTATTGACAATGCCCCATAATAATTTCCATGTGCCACATTATAACCAGTGTCTCGTGACCAATCACCGATTTGGTGCAACCAAAGCACATAATATGTCAGGTAGAACCTCAAGCAGAACACACAATACGAGCATATCGGGAAATTCAAGGTTCATCCTATAATGCTTCGATAACAGTATTAACCGTTTATAGACTGGAAATGATTGGAGGAGATTGATAAGAATTGTATTTGAGTTAGATGAAAAGCCATACGTAGCCAATGAGTTAGTGCACCCTACTTTTTTCGTGGAATTTTATTTGCTTTACTTACATATTGTGCCATGTGTAACAAAAGACAGACATTTCATGGTCTAATAAGACATTGAGCTTTTTCCATCGGCTACTAAACGTAGTGTACAACCCGAGACGAAAATTTCACGTCATAATATTGTATTACCACTACCGCATTTTCAATTTCGTCAAACTTCGTATAATGCTTCTCACGAGAACACGTGGTTCCACGATAAAAGGCTGTACTACCACCACCGCATTTTCGTTCTCTTACACAAATAAGCCTGTATGCGACGGCATAACAGCAAAATGATAAATACTTAGTTTGTGGCAGGTCAAACAATGATAACTGCTAGAGTATGAAGAAAATTCAAAAGAATAGCCCTAGCCCTTAACATTGATTATTTTACTCTGGAAATCGAGAATTGGTCATATTGTTGGCGTTCGTAATCAAGCCTCGAATCTCAAGCCAGATAATTGTTCTAACGCTACAGTATTAGAAGCAAACCTAGTCCGGCAGCACATTATCGTTTTACAACAATCCGGGATGCGGTCAAGCTTGGACCTCACTGATAGACGGGCTATCAATCATCTGTGGAACTTAGTTGTCGAGAAGCTCCTTGACTTCGCAAGTGGGTGTCATGGACTATCAGAACTCGAGGAGAGATATGTCCGATATTGGAAGGAGTGGCTACGCAAATATCGGTCATTAGAAGGCCCAAATTACCATGCCAAGGGATATGCTTGGAAGCATATCAATGACGCAGCAAAAGTCGACCATGGCCTCGCATTACTGGTGATGATAATCAGCAAAGCGACACATCTCATGAATCTCTGCCCGGGATATTGTTGTTCAATGGAATTTCAGCATTGGTGGTATGTACTAGTAGCGGACGGTAATTTCGAACAACTTGTTACCTTGCGCAGAATCTTTCAGGCCCGCGGACTTGACGAGGATTTAGATCTACATAGGTAGCAAGGAGGGTTCAAGGGGAAATACTCCGGAGTAGCAAGCTGAGAAAATAATATGACACCTACACTATTCTAGGGACAAAGCAGGCTAGATATAAAATCTATACCCGTACTTCCTTGCTGTTTCCGCAGGGGAGAAAAAAAGAGAAAGCGGCCCGTGACCGGGTAAATAAGTCAAGCGCTAGCCATAACATATCAAATTGAATATATGGCAGTAGATAATTACGAATGCCAGAAGAAGCTGAACTGGCTCTAGATTAAGCTCTTTTGCAAAAGGAGGTTTTCGGAGCTATTTCGAGTCGTAGAGCGGGCCCATAAGTAGGTCGAGACTGAAGCAATGGCCTCGTCTGTAAGTGGACGATTCGTGACGGCCAAGCTTTATTAAGTGAGTTCATATTCTCGCCTCAAACAGTCGTCCTGTTTTCTAAACATCAGCAGACATTCGCAAGTAACCATTGCTCATTCGACCCACGATGACGGACATCTTCTCCTGCCAAGGTGCGACTTTGGTAGCTGCACTAATTTCGAGCTGGGCCATTTCTGTGATTGTGTATAGACTTTTCTTCCACCCTCTATCCAAATATCCAGGGCCTTTCTGGGCACGCATATCAGAATTTCCGGCGTACTACCATACTAAGAAGCAGAATCGCCATATATGGCTCTGGCAACTACAGCAGAAGTACGGTGAGTTAAATTCTCTATGAGGCGCTAATAGGGAGACGTCGTCTGATATCATAGTGTCAAATAGGCCCGAAATTCCGTATCGCTCCTGATAGTGTCCTGATCAACACTCCCACCGGCCTCAAAACCATCTTCACCAATAAAGCCAATGTGAAAAAAGCAGAATATTATAAGTCATATCCTCGCAATATTCATGCCATGACAACATGGAACACGATTGATAAGACTATCCATGCTAGAAAGAGGCGTGTCATGAACAATGCCTTTTCTGATAAGGCAATCCGCTCCTATGAGCCTTTTATCCAAGAGAACATCGACAGATGGTTCGAACTGATCGACAAAGAGATTGGTGAAAAGCAATGGTCCAACTCTCTGAACATGGCTCAATGGTCAGATCATCTTGTTTTTGACATCCTCGGTGATCTATGTTTTGGTAAATCGTTTGGCATGAAGGAGCACAATAGCGATCTGCGACATATTCCACGACTCATGACCGACTTTATGGCTCTTCTTCACCCTGTAGGAGCCTCTTCCCAGAATAGCAGTACGTTGTGACTAAGACTGACCAAGATCTAGATCGCTTATTCCCCTTTTACTGCTTTATGGGTATGGCTCAAGCCTCGTTGTCTCGATCGACTCCTTGCTGTAATCGCACCCCCTGCTCTAAGTAGATGGCAAGATTTTGTCGAGAAATGCTTAGAAGAGAGAGCGAAAGTGGAAGACGATACTCAAAAGTTGAACAAGTCCGTAGCTGACGGCCGAAAAGACTTCTTTCACTATCTCCTTCAGGCTGTGGACCCTGTGACTGGAAAAGGATACACCAAAGATGAGCTCTTTGGTGAGAGCGAGTCTCTCATTATTGCTGGCTCTGACACGACTGCTACCTGCACCGCTGCTGCTTTCTTCTACCTTTCGCGCAACCCTCAGGTTCAGGAGAAGCTCGCAAAGGAGATTATTTCTGCGTTCTCTAGTGCTGATGATATCAAGAGCGGCCCGACTCTTTATTCTTGTCAGTATCTTCGAGCCTTTATCGACGAAACATTGCGTATGAGTCCTCCCGTTCCAGCTGATCTTGCTCGAGAGGTCGAGAAGGGCGGAATCGTGGTCGATGGGAAGTATATCCCCGAGGGCATCAATGTCAGCTGTGCATCCTATTGCCTGCACCATAACCATGAGTTCTACCCTGAGCCTTTCAGATTTTGTCCAGAGCGTTGGATAGTTGATGAAAAGAATGAGCCTGGTGTTTCGGCCGAGAGCGTTGCTCTAGCTCAGAGTTCTTTCATGCCTTTCTCTGCTGGGCCTCGGGGATGTATTGGAAAGAACTTGGCCTATCTTGAAATGAGTTTGATTTTGGCGAGGACTGTTTACAACTATAAGATCAGGTCTGACATCACTAGTAATCTTGGTGGCGGTAGGCTTGATGCTGTGGAGGGCCGTCGCACTAGTGATCAGTACCAACTGCATGATGTATTTGTCAGTATCAGGGATGGACCAATGGTGCAGCTTACAAAACGCACTCGTCAAGTGTAGACTTCCCTAATGTATTACTTCAGTATGGTTGCAGTACGCAATGAATTTAATTCTAATTCACTAACAGATTTAAGGGAAGGGTTTTCCACGAGGTGTATACGCTCAGGATTCGCGAGCTCAATGCCCTTCCACAATGTAGAGATACATGCAAGAGGATCAAAGAGTATACTCGTTTGAAGATGGTATCGTCGTACAAACCTATAGGCCAAGGCGCTTGAACATCCGCGGAAGGAGGCGAAAAACGTGCAGGAGGTATGAAATACTCAAGAGACGAACAAAGTGCTTATTAAAGCCATGCCAGCATCGCCACAAAGGGCGGTTAGAGATGATTAAGAGGATCGAATGGATCACTAGCTGGCCCAACAGCCATCGGATGTCGCAATCAAGTTACTTTAGTTGCCAAAAGGTCACACAGGTGATGCCTCACGAGGAAGCATTGAGATACGGGGGTACAGGGTAGGCTAAATTTCAGAACACATGATTTGTGCAATAAGTCGGCTTCCTTTGACGGTCTGTGCATGTGGAGTTTTGTTAACAACACAACGATCTGTGCAAAACTGACAACGATGGTCATTTCTCGAATGCTGCAAGAGTTGCCACATACTGCAAAAATGCCAAGACCTCGTCATAGTCTTAATAAGGTAAGTCTCTCATCACATAGCACGTTAGGACATTCTCCGATATAGCTCACGTGACTTTACTTGAAAGCCGGGAAAAAATATGAAACCGTGTCAACGAGCGAAGCTCACTTGATGACGAAGGGTAGCACAGTAATGCAATAGTCATCCCTCACTTGCCCATTTTATTATGATATATGGAACTAAGTCGAGTCACAACAGGGAGGCTCTGTTTCTCTACATTTTCACTTGTCTTTTCAAGCCACTATCCATTGATCTCTTACGTGAGATCAAGGCATTGGACTGCATCGCTATATTCACCGAAATATAGATTATAATTAGTCCTAGTCCCCTAAAAGAGGTTCAAGGGGGTATTAAAAGCAGCAACCAATATCACAGGCAATAGTAACAGAGGTTACTATACTCGGCAATCGAAACCTAGGATTGAACAGTGTGCTGACCATAAGTCAATACACACTCAAGTGAAAAGAGTAGAGGAACACCTATAACGAGCTGTAAAATAACCTTGAAAGGTCATGCTCTAAGCCTACTATACTGGATGCTCGAATACTTGTAAAAGTGCCCCGCACTGGCAAATTGTATAAGCCCTTTTCTTTCAGGAGCCAGATCATGTGGCTACAGACCACTTAGTATGTTCTTAGTAGGCCGAGTCTTATGTATGAGCTTTGTACCTCTGTCGTCGAGAACGGCCAGGATATGTGCAGCAGCCTGATTTTGTTAGGACACTGACAATGTATACTGGACAGATTCTCCTTACTCTTGCGTTGATAGTGAGTGTCTTGGAGTTGACATTTTCTATGGAGTCACAAGATGTATGATAGCAAGGATCTTGCTTAACAGCCGTTCCCTAAATCCATCAGCGATGTCCGCTATAGTACCCATCTAACTCACAGTATGTAAAAAGCCGAAAGGCTTTCCTAAGCTCTGCCAAAATGGCGCATAATCACTTCCATTAGTAAGAGCAACAGGCGTCGTTTCAATACCCTTGCTTGTAAAATATTCCACAAAAGTCTTCTCGATAGCCTCTGACCCTTCAGGAGCTTTACATCCATAAGAACTCCCATCGGTATCAGCTACTCCGAAGAATCCCCTGGAAACCATATCGAAATTGAGATATACGAGTAGGTTTTTGATGTCATTAGCAGAGAGTTTAGATGTGTAATGCTTGCTGCCTAGAAGCCCATTTTCTTCAGCGCCCCACCATGCGAAGCGGATCTTGTTTTTGGTTTTATAGTTCGAGAGTGCCAGGAAGAGTTCTAGAATGAGAGCTGAACCGGAGCCTGTACGTGTTAGTGTCGTGAGCTTCAGCTAAAGGAACTGGCGTACCATTGTCGTTAATACCCGGACCGTCTTGAACACTGTCAAGATGAGCACCAAGCTATCAATTGTTAGCATCAGTATTTCTATGCCCAAGGCGATTATCGAACCATCACGACATTGCGAGGGTCACCACTCGTGGTCTCAGCTATAATATTCTGCGTCAACCTCTTCTCAACGATTTGTGTCTGTTGAAAGTAAGCCTTAACAGTTTCGCCCGCCTTAATACGATCCTTTATCTTCAACGCATCGGCATGACCAATAAATCCTGCTGGAACATACTTTCCGGGATTAGGCCGGCCAAGAGAACCAGCCGCAACATTGACCGTCGGGTCATCGTAAATAATCACAGCAGATGCACCAGCTGCTGCTACGGAGATTACTTTTCCAGCAAGACCTTCACTAGTACGACATGGGAAATTGCGGGCGAGAACTATTTTGCCTTTTACATCGAGATCATCGTATGATGAAGTGTCACAGCCAGCAGCGCCTTCGGGACCGAGTGCGATCTCAGCCGTGATGCCCACTTTGGTTGTTGAAGGAGAGTAAGTCAAGCCATAAACATCGATAGCCTTGTTGTCTATATTTAACTCGATCGACTCGACGAAAGTAAACAGTGCGGGGAAGGTCTGCTTCCAGATGTTGGCGTTCTTAACTTTTGAGATGCGTGCATAGATGTAATCAACTGAAGCTTGGTAGCCTGGAAGACCGAAGGCTCTATTTCCGCCATTGGTGGAGGCGATGTCATTCAATGCATCCAAAGATGCAATAAGGCTATATTGTATCTCAGTCTATAATACCACAACGGCGATGCGGGGCAATTACTTGCTGGCCTTTATGTCAGCTTGTAATTTCTCTGAATCAAGCTTGGGGAGCTTGGCTAGGCCATGGCTAGTAGCCAGCAATAGTAAAGCCGTGAAACTACTGTTGAGTCTCATACTGGCGACTAATAAAAGCATGAATACACTTTGAGGACGGAAAAGGGGTTAAGAAGTATTAATATAACTTATACAGAAGCGAAAGCCATACAATTATGAGCAGTTTTGGGCCTTACGCAACTAGTATCCGGCAGGATCATGACAAGAACGGATTTGTAATGCATCGCCTGTGTAAAAAGACTTAACATGAGCTTATTCCTCCTGTAAATGGGTGTTCAATAATCGCTAAACCGCATTACCAGTAATTAATATTTCTTGGACTGAACAAAGCATACCTGGAAGCAAGTCATATCATCAATAACCTATGCCAGGTGGGCAGGACAGACCCGGTAGAAAGAGACCAGATCAATACGTTAGTGTCAAACAATTCGTGGAAAACTTCGTTTTCATATGGTATCTTGGCGTAACTCTCGCCTGTGAAAAGTTGGTCAGGTTTGTCCAGTTACGCCCGAAGAATCACTAAAGTACCGAGAGTAGGATTTATCCGCACTGGAACGTCTCCAAGGATGTTGGACGCGTTGAAAATGGTGTCCATCACATCGTCATTTGAATCTTGTGACGGGCCGGAAAGAATCCTCCTTTTCGCGATTAATCCTGAACAAAGCATAATGTAGCAAAATTCGCGGTTTCGTAATATCTCAGTACCCTTGTTGACAGAGTCCATAATACTGCGAGCATCGGGACGCTGTGTTGCAATACCCAAGAGTAGAACCGCTTCGCTCCTTCACACACTCGGAGTCCTCAATGCTGCCCTTAGTAATCTAGTTGGACTTGGCTCCGAAATATAACTTCCCACCGAAGCCCAGGTTTATGCCTATTCGTGGCATACGGAATGATGTGAACAAGACTGTATTGAGTGGGCTACGAGGTATTCTGTCTTTGTGGGCCAGTATTTAGTATAGGGGGTGATATAAGAAACTAGAAAGGGCACAACGCGTGTGTGGATATTCTAGTAACATATAAGGACAGAATCTGGTCAAATTACCACTATGACAACACACAGTAGGTAGGCAGTGATGATTACGCTACCAACAATTCATCACCGCCAATAGACTGACCATAGTACTAACTAATGAGACTCTTCATCCTCTACCCCATTCTGTCAAGAAGTTTAGAACGGCGCACTGTTTCTAGCGCCAACTTGGCTTTATGCCCCGTTTTTCACAACACGACGCTTTTTTAGAAAGCGAACAACTGGAACGAAAATCCATAAGCAAATGGCAGCATTCAGTGTCTTGCGAGCGACTTTCTTAAAACTGAAGACATCTTGTTCAAACCTTGCACGATGCCATTCTACGGAGGACTTCAGTAAGATTCATATATACTATAGCGACTGGATTTCAGTACTGAATGAACAACGTACCTTGCAGCGTATAGTAGCAAAACGTAATCAGCAACAGACCAACAATTATCGCAACAATGGAAATTACAATTTTTGTGCTTGAGGACGAAGAGCCTTTGTGCGCATTGGAGCTGCTGCCCTCTATAGGATGTTGTACCGAGTTTCCTTGATGTTTAGCCATGATCGACCTGTGAGGTGGTTCTGCGTGGTGTTTGCTCTATATACCCGTTCAAAGGCCAGATGTGACTTTTAATCTCGGAACCGCCAGTAATGGGACCAAATCTGATCTGCATTTCATCCATTTCGTATTTATTGCCAGCAAGCATGGAAAGACCATAGCCGTAATCTAATGCTACCTCGACATTATGCAAGAACAAAGCGATTGAGTAGAAACGGGTCCGATTCCGGGATGTAAACTGATTACATAAAACTGGGATAACTCTGGTTCAGAAAGAGGCTCGTGCCAGCGGTGCCGCCTTTGCTAAGACCATTGAATCTACTTTGTACTTCACGTTCCTAGCTAGCTCTGTGAAACCCTAGGCATGGAAAAGCCAAGTGGACAGATTTGATAATCGTAAAGATTCTTAGCAGAGAACATGTAGGAAGCTGACTCACGTCTGGGAAGGTCAATCCGTGTTGCTTCGTTTCTAGTTGCAAGAGATGCTATGCGTCAGTTGTCAACCAGAAAGCTGTGTTGGCGATAGACGTCGCGATCCTTTGTTGGGGTTGACGACCTCAAGCCACAGGGCAATGGCGATCGAGGTTCATTGGTGGCTTTCTCACCCGATGGCCAGCGCGTCGTATCATGGTCGGGAAGCCAAAATATGGGATGCGGCAACAGGCCTATTCAAGGCGACTTCCGACGTCAGCCGGCGTTTCCCGTCTCAGGGGCTGGTTACATGATCGTGCCTTTGGCGTCGCTCTTACTATCACCAGCTAACGGGCTGTCTGCATCCGATCTTTTACATACCCTATCTCAATGCGAAGGTTATGACATTTAGCGTTGATAAAGCATGGATGACACATAAAGGTACGACCTACTCTAGCTACCGCCAGAATATTATCCTTGAACAACAATGATGGCGGCATTGAGTATGGCTCTGAGCTGCTATTCGAGACGGGTCTTACGATTTCGACTTATCAGAGATTATTCACTAGAATGGTACTTTATATTAAGTTGTTGATAGGTGTATATAATTTGCCAACCTGTCCTCTCAGATATGTACTTGCTTCATCTCTTGTACTTGGATGTAGGTATGTATTTGACTCTCACGGATTAAACTTAGAAACGAGGCCCGTTCCTTATTCAGGCTCTCAGGAAATTGCGAGTGACGATCGCTAGTTCTGATTGAGAAAGTGAAGGCTAGCTGAAAAAAGGATCATCCAAAGGTCTGGCCGATTCATGGGCCGGGTGAGGCCCTGTAAGTCTATAAAGAGACGATTGCCACCCACTGGTACGAGGAAGTTAATTATGGACTTAGATCACTCCGACACAACTCCACGAAACCATGGGATCAAATCTAGGCTGGGAGTTGCTCAAATCGGAGCCAACTGAACACGATATCGAATCCAGCTCTGAATGGGAACCTGTTGGAGAAAGGTAACTACGAAAGGGCAACATATCTAGCGAGATCTAACTATCAATGTAGATGTTACAAGAAAGTCGAGCCTTTCAAATACGAAAGCAGCGATTTAGGCACTAAGAAGTATCAGTCTGTTTCTTTATTCGATATCCGGTATACTAAGAGTAAGTCCTCAGTTACATCTAGGGCTGACAGGAAGACCTAACAAAAGCAGACAACAAGACCAACGAGAGAACAGTTGACGTGGACCTAATATCTCCACATCTCCGGTTCGTGATGGAAAGGTCACTATTTGGCCTTGAAACTACCAACAGGGAACCTGTTACTTCGGTACGTGAATCCATCTTGGAATCGTCACAATTAACAAGGACTGCAAGGTCAATTTCAAGACGTTATTCCACAAGCGCACGCAGCTGAGGATGTTCCGCGATGTCAAGTCTAAGCATCTAACACTTTCTTCAGTGGATATGGAGCATTTTAGGTGCTTCATTAGGATATTTGAGAACTTGTGCGCGGATCTAAATAACAAGCTGGAAGCACTAGTCGAGGGTTGTGAGATCACTTGGGAATTTCTTCCCGAGTTATTTCTCCCCCGAACGGAAGTGTTGAGGAATGATAGAGCGAATGGTATACAAGACGAGTGGACCTGCATTGAATGTGAGGAGATTATTGATAAAGAAGGTATGAGATGGATTCGCCTGAGAATAGGTCTTTATGGAAGGGGGAGTTGTTCGATTTCTCTCCCCGAATTCGACGGCAAAGTTGCCATTACATCCCTTAAGGTCTACCCTAAGGACTTTATGATGGACCAGAGTAGCTGACTTACTTTCTTATTCCTTCCTGTCCCAGGAAACCATGGAAAGACAGCTATTGATCATATGAGATCACCGTGTTCTTAACTTGCAGTAGCTAGCTCCAGTTATAGTCAAAATGTATTTTTAAATACTGATCTGTATTCGCCGCCTGAAATGTAGTTCTATTTCCGCTCCTGGGATCACATCGAAGCCCACTGGATGTCTAAAATGACTTCAGGAATATTCGCTTTGCCTCCACCCATGGCGTACCCATTTATCGGAGAAGATATTCCGGTTCTCGATGATCACACTCAACTATACGCCATTGATATTCGCTCTGAGCTCATTTTTCTGTTGCTACATAGAACAATGTTGCCTTTATGTTCGTATCTAACTCATTATACAGCCAAGCTTGTTCTAAAACCACACAGATATTTGAGTACATATGAGTGGATGATGCATTATATTGGGCTCACGGACTTGTTTCCTCTGTAACCTTAGCCCTGGCCTTTTTCTTTCCATTTTCTCTTTTACTCCTTTTTTGAAACTCGTCAACTTTTTTCCGGTGATCTTGCGTCAAGAACGTGCTATGCTCAGGATGTCGCTTGAGTAGGGTGTTTAGCTTCTGATTATCGTTGTTGACGAGAATCATCAGCCTGTCCGCCTCTGCCTGATCCCTCATACTATAAACTGTCCTACCTACCGCAAAAAGGTTGGCATACATGGGCTCCGCAGTAGATAAGTGCTTTTTGAGAATGCCAGTCCACTTGGCCTTTTCATACCTTGGAGTTGAAATGTCAATGTGGTCAAAAGCGAATGGTATAGGCTTGCACTGCATTTGGTAAGAGGCCTTTTTCTTATCGATGTGGCGCTGATATGCGAGAACCGTGTCATGAAGATTGTAGTGACTGGTGATTTTATTGCAAGCGGAAGCAAGCGAGCGAAAGCTCATGTTGTTCATTCCACCGTCTTCTTTCAACACCCAGCCAGAATTGATGCCCTCCAAACCTAGATCTGCTGATTGGGCGATTTCTCCACATACTGAAATTCGCAATGCCGTAAGGGCAGCGCCTCCGTTTTCAGTTTGTGGTGGATATTCGGGATGGATAAAGCCAAATAGCGACATTAAATGGCTAACTTCAACCTGGTCCAGTGTTTTGTTATACTCGTCATCATTTCCCGAGGAGAGAAGACTTCCGAGTTGTGATTCATGATACATGCTGTAGCCACCGAGCTTCCAGCAAGGCTCGTCTTCGATACCCCTTTTCATGGAGTCCACCATTTTAAATCTTCCTCCTGCCTCCCGGGCAGCAACGTATGTCCGCACAGGTGCCGAAGTAAGCTTATATGTCGCCAAGATCTCTGAATCACCAACAGTCTTGTCGTATCGCAGACGGGGCATGCAAAGCGTGATTGGGATGTCGTATAGCCAACAGAGCCTAACCAAGATCTGCATAGATGCGGAGAATGAACCCACGATGATGGGGCAATCATTATGACTTGGAATGATCTTGTTGGCTTTTGAGAAGTGGAACACTTCTCGTGCTTGCTCTGGAAGGATCTTGCAGGCCCGAGGCTCTGGACCGAAAGGCCTTTCTGAGTCCCTTTCTGGCAAACTCTCAGCAGAGAGCTTGTCGATGAGTCTGAAGGAAACATCGGTGAACGAGGTGCGCAGTGGGTACTCGGCATCATGATATTCTCCCATCCCAGCTGCACGTTGTCTCTTGCTCGTGGCAACAAGGACGTCCCCCAAACGACGATAATAAACAGTCAAACCACACTCCATAGTGCTGAGGACACTAAAAGATGCAAGTGTCCTTGCAGAACCAATAAACATTGTCCAGTCAGGACCTATAGTGTGAATAATTGATTCCATGATTTGGCTGTAACGGTTAGAGTTATCAACGAAAACATCCTGAAGCTTGAAGACTTTGGTCCACGGCTTATCTTGAGCGTGATTAGCGCGATATTCGATAACAAGTGCTTTGAATTCCGCCAAAAGTTTGCTATCTTTGAGATACTTGATGACTAGGCGGCGAAGGACCAAGGCCAGGAGAGCGGTCTCGTGACATCGTTCACCACCCACCCTCGCGTCCAAAGAGCTCCAGCCGTCTCTTATGACATCATCGGTGGTCCATTCGCCCGAGACAAGGAGGTTGATGGCATACTCTAAATCGCGCCTCTTGAGAGCTTCCCAAGCATCAATGTCTCGGAAGGGATGTCCGTTTCGGGTTTTGCTTGAGTGACGCATCGAGGGCGATAGACTTGGACTGTGACGTAGGTTTGTAAAAAGGTTCAGTTGAGAAGACCGTTTTCGTAAGGTTGATGTTTATGAAACCATACCAAAACATGTATTATCTGATCTCACACTTGGGGGAGCACTTGTAGAATAACAACGAACCGTGTTGCCCAAGCTTTATGCATCTCTATTGGACATACCTCGCGATGTGTCATATTGAAAAGCTCTGTTACATAGTGGCCCGGTGGTCTATTCTGACTGGAAGGTTAATAGTCGCTAACGTCTGCATACAGCCCTTGCTTTTCGTCCTTATTTCCTCAAGACTATGCTGTGCCGTTTATGGCTGTATCTATATCCGCATCTACTAAAGGCCATTCTTGGACCTTAGTTTCACACCATCAATGTGGAATTCGTATCCTCAACTCCCCTAGTCAATGGCATGGCCGCAGTATTGGGCACTCGTACGAGTGTCAAAAGCCCTCAGGAAGTTACTCAAGCATTATTCGTATTGAATTGTGGTTGGCAACGGGACCATTGACAAAAGAAGTCGTTTTGAAAGCTTTGACAGTTGAACTTTCTAGAGGAGGATGGGCTATCATAGGTATTCAACTGCCGACTTCAACGCTGCCTAGTCGCACATCACTGGTTATTGCCATATACCACACCGGGAGGGTGAAGGATGGTAATTGTAGCCAGCAAGGGTACAACGAGAAGCCATATCGCATGATATTGCAAAGAGGTTCCCATGCCGTCAAAACAACACGAGTTAAGGCTGACAGAGATAGCAGCATGCCCTAGACCTAGAAAGGTCGTCTCGTTAACCATTGTAATCTCCTCTATACACATTTGCGATGATTCATGCCAAAAAGACGACGGGAAAATTATTTCATCTGGTGACCTAGCGCGCACGATGGCATTGTACCGAAGTGAATGAGTGCTTGTAGTGTTGGAAGCGAATGCTGGCAATCCATGGCCACCTCCAACATTTTCAACCCAAACCAAGCAACAAGGGGCGTCATGTTCGTGGTGTTATTTGACCAGAAACCGCTTCAAGTTCGTCCTCTGGGGGAGAAGAGAAATTATAGGGTTAAAAGCAGAGATAAACCGCCCCGGTCATTGTTATCGTCGGTCCGAGACTGCGTTTCTGACTGTGTTCTTGTTCACACAAGCAAATGATCTTCACATGCTTTGGATCCACAGACATCGTGTCAAGGCAAGAAAGCGTGGCAAATTTCTACAAGCATTGGGTTTATTGAACTGATAACGAAGGATTGTCGGTGGACCGGGGCCTGTACGTTCCAGAAAGACTATCGGGGCCGACCAAAAAAAAAGACTGGCTCTTTCACCAAGGGCCAACAATGGCGTCTCGCCCAGATAGTTGCTGAACAGAGGCGCTTGCATTTGACAATTCATGCTATGCATATTGAAAAACTTCTGAATCATGATTTGACCAGGTCCGAAGAACATTTTGAGAATGAGATGATTTTCAGGCGGTATAATGGCAGAAGAGCTAGCTGCGACGTTCGAGAAAGGTAAGCTAGTCCGGTTAGGGTGAATTCGGAACTCTCAGAGAAACGGAAGCCCATGCCCTGCTCTATTCATAGCTCACAACGGTACATACTGACTAATTGGCCATTATATAGATACTACCTCTTCGACCTGGAAGGCCACGTCAAAATACATATGTGCTGATAAATAAGTCACCAGTGGTATGGGCTTCCTCAATGAAACCAAGCAAAGAAGAAGCAGCTCTTTGTTCAGTAGGATGGAGAACTTGTTTCTGCCAGGTCCTGAAGTTGGATAAATAGCCTGATTCCTATCGTGACTGGAATCTTGGTCTTGATCGGAATGACAAGGCCAGTGTCCCACACCACCAGTCAGGTATTTCCTCAGTCCCCTTCAGTCATCAGTATCTTTATTTTAACAGCATTCATATGCAGTGATAACTGAAATTGTATTAATTTATCTTTCTGAGAACACAGACGAAAGGAACAAGAGCAATGAGCGATACTATACACGCCTTGTCACCACGACAGACGAAGGAGAAACAAGAACAATACTCTATGCGAACTTCAAAAATCAAGTAGGTACAGAGAGCAAGAAACTAGTGAGATTCCCCATCATACAGTAGATTTGATTTTCCCCGTGTTTAACGACAACCCATAAGAACGAGACACTTGCATCACGGAAAGCCCTCGTATCTTCCTAAAAGGCGGCTATCCATTGGTATTCTTACCTACAATCAGCTCAATGAGCTTCAGTAAGGTTCATTGAGTTTTTTATATATACTGCAATGATCTACACCATGTGACTATGACATCTGTTTGAATCTCTACTAATCGAAGTAAATCCTTGTCCCGTCATCTTGGCCAACGATCAACTGATCGCCAGTCACTTCTATATCTGACGTGTCATACATTCGACTTGTGTTTTCAATTGGAGTGGGGGATCTTGTATGGCTCATCAACTAGGTTATCTCGACATGTAGTGAAGCGAAGTGTGAAGCCTGGAAATCGGGCTTCACGTGTACGGGTATCAACGACAGTACATGTTAATTGAGAAATGATGCTTTCAGCGATAAAATCCCATGTAAGGAGAGGGCTCTTTTTTCTACGATCCTTGCGTCGATCTGGATTCACAATAATAAAGTGAGATGAATGTAAGGAAGGTTGCCATCTAAGCTTCCCTCAAATGCTGCCACTAAACGGTTATCATGGCCAATCAAGACTGGCACTAACCCTCTAGATACTACATCTAGCAACCAGGAATCATTCTTGAAAATAAGTCTCCATATATAGAAAGATTTATTTTGCTCTTCATATGGAGGATAGAAGTGCATGTCTGCTTTCTTATGTGACTTTATATAGCTTCTGCTTTATCTAGAGAAAGGATAGGATGTTATGAGTTGTTTGAGTTCGGTTGGAAGTCCTAAAAGGTGGCCCATTTTAAGACAGATATGTCGACAACGGAACTACCGTGATGATATGTATATCGGCTGATCGCTATCTTTGCATAGCCGGATGGTGGCAGTTATTAACACTTCTGTTCGAAACCTACTATTCTGGCGCGAGGTCAAGATTGGCCGAAACGATCGAACGTTGTTGTGTTTGTTCCAATGGCTAATGATTGATCTGATGCGTTGTAGTAGATTTGATCTTTCGCGTACCTTACGGCAACCCATGAGAACGAGACACTTGTATGGCGCAAGACCCTTGTAGCTCCCCAAAAGGCGGCTATCCATTGATATTTTTCTGATAGCCGAGCGAACTACCTAACTTACTAGTATATAGTATGGAACAGTGAGTAAGAGGACTAAGCTGTTTCACAAGTATATTTCTGTCTTAAAAAACGTGTATTATATGGGATCGGTTTTATGATAGCGATGAAGCTCCTGAGTTGGAGTTCGATTAGTGATATCACAAGCGTATTTACTTTGATACTTCAGTTATGCAGCGACCTGAAAGCTCTATATATAGTAACGCATGAGAAGCTTCATCAGCAGAACGTAATAGATAGGTTCTTATCCTTCAGTATGAGGCTAGGCCAACACAGGAGAATCATACTAACGCACTCTAGGACTGCCATTGGCTTGCACTTTCCACTGCTGCATCTAATGAAAATCTTTTGCTACAGTAATAGAGTACTGGGGCCTATTTCCGCTCACTTACTCTTGGCATTGTTTACACCGTTATTGGCCCCTTTCTGCTATTTTGGCCGACTTTCAGCCCGATTATGTTGTAACTCACCATCTACTACAATTTACTGTTTGTTGCACAGTGAATATCGACATCCTTGGCCTCTACCGCACGCATGTTTGTGAAAGGAGCGTATTATAAACACAGTGGTTTATCACCATTGGCACAGTATCTATATACCCCTTGCTGACAGCTTACATGCATTACTACCTCCAAATGGCGACCTTCCTTATAGCGTCCAGAAATGAACGCCACATCACTGTTCCGAAAGTGCCAGAATTGGACCGTGAACAAATGACGGCATCTCGTTGCAAGCGCTATACAAAGTTCGAAGGCGGTGATTGCTTATCAGCTTTGGGGATCATTATGATGTGTCAGGAATTTCAGAGCAAAATCCATTTCCGACAATTGACCGTGCGAGCACTGTAGTCATCCTGAAGTTGAGCGGGCTTTACGTAGTCGAAAACTCCGTTGGGGACTGCATATCCTGAGAAACTTCAATTAATTGGTTCTTAAAAGATTGGCGATTTTTCTGTCATAGTCTCTTTTTTTAAATTGGCCATTTAAAATTCATCGCAAATCCTTGGCCATGCTTAAACCGTTGTTCTTGAAGACGTTGCTGGCGGAAGCACAAAGGCTACTAACCTTTGTGTTTAATTCACGACGCCTTTTTCCGGACTTCACCAAAGGGCCATATTTATCCCGGAACCTCACGTACGATGGCTATTCCAAGAATTAGATCTTGCATAGAACATAAAAAATGGGACATATTGAACCTCTGATCTTCTAGAACCTCTTTCTTCTCGAAAGTTTTACCTGACTTCCTTCTTTTCATTTACCTTTTTGAGGGAACATCATGAACAACAAAACGGAAGGCGGCAATGAGTATCATCCGGGTGTCAATGTTTCCAAAGAGAAGTGGTACTTTCCACCAGAGCTGAGAAGTGGTCTGAACCCGTTTGGCCTCTCGAACGAAACTGTCGCCGAGACTCTTGCTTGTGCCTGGGAGTATGCTAGATGTGTTATACCCGACTGGAATAGCTGGGATAGATACTTGGCGTTCAACAGGACTATTGTCATTGCTATCATCGCCGAATTTCGAGGCGACTTGATTCCTAAAGTCGACAGTAAAAATATCATCGGTTACGACTTAGATGAGCTCCTCAGTACTCTTTTTGGAGGAACTTCAATGCGAGAGGATATGGCCCGCGAGTTCAGGACTTTTTTGCTCATGTCAGCTGAGAAGTCCAGGAAGCGGCGTGACTCTGAGCTCTTCAGTCGGTACCTGAATGCTCTCACGAAGTCTCCACAGTGCTGGTTCCGGCTCCGCGATTGTGACGCCTTAGCTCGGTATACAATGGCCAGCGCCCTAGCGTGTAACGGCTTTAGCGATATGCCCTTCGACGAGAAACAGTTGCAACTTGTTGCGGAGCTAAGCGATACCCTTTACGACGCCGTTGCTTTCTATAAGCATCGCGCCGAGGGCGAAACCAACAGTACTTTCGGATATATTGGCGATGAGATGCGGGTTGAGAACTACCGAGATTACCGAGACATTCTCTGGGCGCTAGATGTCACATGGGCACAGGACCCCGCAAAGCGCTGCGTCCTTAATTTCGTGAGGCCGTTTGGAGGCCCCATCCATATGATGACAAGAAGGTATCGATTCGTTGAAGACGGTCTCATGATTGGAAAACCTGAGACTGACCAAGTGGTGGAATTGACGCGCGCCAACTTCAAGCTCTGGAATAAGGTCGAAGATGACGCTATGAAACCAGCCAAAGACGAACGCAATATGGACATCATCATGCAATCCGATAAGCTAATGATTCCTGGGTTCTGCAGCCTTCTGGAAAGCAGTGCTGAGAAGGGCTGTTCTCATTGCGTCAGTGCAGTTTCTAGCAGCCCGAGCATTCGGTCGTTTGGGGGCGTCCGCTTGTGTGATGAGTGTAAAACAGAATGGAGGGTATTCATGCGAGCCGCCCGTGTACGATTTGCAGCCGCTTTTCCGGAGATCAAGGACAATGTATTAGGTTAGAATATTGGCAATACTGTGTATCGAGTTCAAGTTATCAAGAACCCTGTCTAATTTGAATAAGTTCGGATGGGATCAGAGTAAAGGATATGATAACCGCGCTGTACATTCTCATTTTCACCTTATTTTCACCTTAATGACGCACTTGAAATCTCATTGAGAACCACAGCCAAGCCAAATTTCAACCTAATACTCACAATAGGTGCAAATTATCAGGCTAGCCATTTTGAGTTTCTTAAATGTTTTAAACCTGGCATTGACTCATCCAAAGGATGGACCGAAAAAGTCGTCTTCGTGCCAATTCATTTTTCTCTTGCATATTATTAGGTTCAGATGTTTTGTCTCTTTTGAAATCAGGGCATTCTGTCCCCAGTTTGTATGTCTCAAGTCACGGCCCGAAGCTGGCAGGTACAGCGACAGTAGCCAGTTCGCTTGTTTGTCTAGCTCGTGTATCATCTACACTATGGATATATCAGAAATTCTTCCCAGCATTGCTCTCAATTTCTGGGAAGAGTCTCAATATTAGATGCATTGCCATTTGTCTCCCTTTTGTGAATCCAGACAGGCCACGAATGAGTTAGAGCCGTGAAATTAGCTTGGTATTGCCACTGGTTCTTGGGGTTGACTTGCATAATATCATAATCACGCAATAAAGTTGCCGCCATTTTGAAAATTTGTACCCACGCAAAATGACGGCCTGGGCACGTCATATATCCGGCAGAGAACTTTTTCAGTCAATACTAAACAAGACCTGGTATTTCAACTACTCACCACTATCCAGTTTTTGTCCAGTTTCTTGGCGTCTCCAGATATCCAACGTTCTGGATTCCATTGATCGGCATCATCACCCCAGATGACCTTCGAAGAATGCACTATACTAGGCGCAGTCAGCATACGCAGAGCAGGGAAATAGTATTTCATGTACTCACTTCGGGGAAATGCTCAAGATTGTGCCTTCCTGAAAATGCCGACCTGCGATGTTGACTCCCCGGTTTGGTACTACGCGGGCTAGGCCCATGGTCGTGGGGCTAAACATGCGTAATGCCTCTTTGATGCAAGCTCGTAGGTATGTTAACTTCTCGGCATCACGATACGAAACAACGCGACCAAGACAAGAGCCTTCAGCTTTTGCGGCGTCAATCTCATTACGAACTCGGAGCCACGCTTCGGGTTGCTGAATCAGGTAATACAAAAGACTCTGTATTGCAGCTGTTGGCCTTGATTAATAAATGACAATGGTGGATAGAGGCATTGTCCAATGGAGGAGGTACGTACTTGAAACAGGTTCGGCCCCTGCTCCCACGTTGACGTTGGCCTGTGCCTCGATCTTTCGAAGACTGAGTGTGTCCGACTTTTCGTGAGCGCTCAACCAATGAGCGGCCATGTCGTTATGTGCTTCGGGGTTGCTCAGCCGCTTTCTGATGGCATTGGATGTGGTTCTGTAGAGGCGTCCCATAGGTAGAAACACCAACCAGCTGTTAAGAGGATTGATAAGGATACGCAAAGGGCCTATGAAGAAACCAGCGACCGCCGCAAATCTACTCAATGCAACGTTGTTCCTCAAGGTCCCGCCGATGTCGCGACCCTGTAGAAGTCAGCTTCATTATCGCAAGTGAATAAGATTGGCTAGGATTCAAGACACATTGAGAAGGACTAAGCAAGCGAAGCGGAACATGACGTACTGCCCTAATGAATCCGAATGGTTCAGAGAATAAGGCGGAGCCTATGTTGTCAAAAGTCGTATACGTTATAAATTTGTCCAGATCCATCGGCACTCTGTCCTGGGCGTGCTTTTCTACCCAATGTAGCAAATCCTCGATATTCTTGTTGACATCTGGCTCTTTCTTGAGGACTTGTGACAACGTATAGGCTGGTGCGAAGTGCCTCGAAAGAGCTTTCTTCTTCTTGGGGTCCGTAGTTGACATAGGATTCTGGAACCGACAATCGGGCACTGCTGTGACACGATACCAGTCACCCTATACGGACTATCAGTGGCTTTGTACCAGAAGCATATCATCCAATCGAAACTGACCTTATGTAGATTGTCGTCGCCAAGAATGAGTTGGGATCCATTTGGATGACAAACGCTGACTTCGTTAGGGGCAATGCGAACAAACTGCCCATATTTCTTGTGAAGGGCCTTGAGTCGCAAATTTTGCTTTCCTTCTAGGATGGTCCATACGTGCCAAAACCGAGTCACAGACGCCCAGAAAGGCCCTGGAATGTCTGACAAGTTGGAAAAGTAACGACGATGTAGAGCGATGGGAACAATCAATAGTGTGAGCCCGATAATAAGGCCAGTCCAAGAGACTAGCACTTCATTGTTGACAGAGCCCATCTCTATCGAGGCCAATATGGTGAACGCGAGATACCACAATGCGAAGTTGATGCCACACGGAATTCAAGTCATGGGACTCGGATGCTTCGTAGGCATTACATATTCTTCAAGGAGTAGGAACAAAATTCTCAGCCCTCTTTGGCATCGACTGGTACCGTCAGCCCCGATGTGGACGGTAAGGAAGCATCCTGTGACCAGTTTAAGTCATCCAAATTCTTCAACTTCTGGACACCGGCATATCCCAGTCCTGAAACATCCACAATGGGCTAGTCCACGGGTTATGATGCTTTCGTGGCGACACCCTTTCTGGGATTGATTATCGAAAACGAAATAACCATGTCTTGTTATATGTTGGCATGTGTGCAATAGGTTTGCTCGTGGGCGACGGTAATCATCACTTCTCCAAATTCCCCCGATCTTCGATACTAACCAGAATTGCGTTGACCGCCTCGGTGTTAGGGTTAGGATTAAGAAATAGGATGTTTCAATGGTTGGCAGAGGAAGAAGTAGCTACCTTGACTATATGAACACATGTTGCAGTAAGCTCCAGAAAGGACAAACTTCCCTATTATTCTATAATTCCATTTTAACTACTATCTCTTAGGCATACTTGGAACCAATAGCTTCCAAATGAGAAAATGATGGAGACTGGCGCCACAATCTAATTTGTTGGATTAAATTGTATTTCTGCTGTGCCATCTCTTTGGTGTGGAATTGATTCCGTTAGTAGCTGCTGGGATCGGTATCATAACATGAGGCCTGAAGCGTTGTCATTCCATACTCAGCAGGATCTGGATTATACTGTAGAGAGAGAGGAATGTAAATCTAATGCGCATTCGAGAAAATGATGCGGATATGTAGTTGCAGGGTATTCAGGATTTTGATTTTCGATGGAATTAGCCATTTCCACGTCACATGAACGGGCCCTTGGCCTGTTTATGTATACTTGAAAAGAGTAAATTCAATGATAATCTACTCTTTTGAGGTTAGAACAAGGATGTGTTAATCAGCTTCGAAACTCCTGGGTGTAGGCTATAAACATTGGTCAGTTTAACGCAGCCAAGGTATAGTGTTGGGAGTGAATCCTTCAACTGTGATACCATTTCCAAAACTTGCAAACGCTTGCTCATCGTCATCGGGGACTAATTAGAACTTTTGGGGAACCTGCTCAAGCTACTAAAGTACACCTACACTGGCACTCGACGCTTTTCGGCCATACGTGGCCGAAAGTATTCTCTGCTGTAGAAAGTCGCAGAGAATTTTGTTCTCAATGGCCGGGGTAAGCTAATCTATATGTTAGTCAACATTCCCCTGTAGGGGAGATGAGTGAGGTTGTATTCTCCATACTCTCATCACCTCGCCCCGCCGACTATGATCAGCCTCCACCTTTAGCACCTGATTGGACAGCTCCAAATGTATGGTGAACAAGAATATGAGATGTTTGTTGACTGTGCTAATTTGTATAGTATCTAAAGCACAGTGAGGGGGCTTTTCGTTGCCGTCATCTATTGGTCCCGATTGCAACAGATACTTTGAGGAACGTAGAATGCCTGCTCGGCCAAATAAAGATCGATCAGCAAAAAATGGAAGATCCATCCGTCAAACCAATATGGGCACCGTTCCACGTTCCGCGTAAGGACCTTAGCTGGCAAATAGAGAAAGAATGCCTCAAGAACTGCGCCTGTCCACGTTGTAACAGCAAGCTTCGGAGCAGACTATTCTTCATAACGCACTGGTCGAGCCAAAAGTACGACACTAAGACACTTGCCCAAAAGTATGAGGAAAGGCTGTCAAGCTGGCTGTGTCCCCATTTCTGGCGCCTATTCTGGAAGCCGCGAGCACATGTAATAGGATGTATGTCCGAGTTCTCGGACTACTTTTCTAGGACAAAAGTCTACGTGTACTCTTCACTCGTTCTTCTTCCACGCGATGTTGAGTGGAATCAGCCCTGGATAAGGATGCTGATCAGTGCTCACCAAGGGCTGTATTACGCTTTCGACGGCGATGATAGTTTCCAAGAATGGGCTATGGTCTCAACATGCCCAATGGGACCGAGTGATCCTCTTTTATCCTGCGTTCGATTTTATTGGGCAGCCTTACGTCAACTCTACTGGTCGGATGAAACAGACGACAAGCGGCGTAACGAAGTAGTGAAGGAGCCATACGGAGATAGAGACAGGTTTCGCCATCGGATGGTATCCACGTTCCCTGACTTGGATAGAACTTTTTTCTCTTCGTGGCCGGATAGGAACGAGCTGCAAAGATTTGCCCAAGATCATCTACATGCTGAATGGGTCCCTGGGAAGGGGAAACATAGTGTCTGTAGCTTAGAACCGATCTATATCGATCCGCGAGTTCATGATACTTCAAAGAGAACATTGAATAAATAGATACAGTTCTACGTTGAGGAATTGCCATGAAAAGGATATCCTTTTACACATGACACAATCTTTTGGCTTGTGAGAATTCGAGAAACAGCGAATATGAAACCTATTACAACGTGCTCTTTCCATCTGATGTGTCATCGCCCAGTACCATGACTACGCCAAGTCTATATAGGCATCGGAAACCGATTATTGAATCTCAGTCAATTGACGAATTCTGAGATGCTGATTTTTAAAATAATGTTCTACCGGCTACCGTAAACGAGGAAACAAAACCATAAGCAATGAAGAGACGAGAAACACCACAGCCTAATTTACTGTGATGAATAGTTTGACAGAGGACCACCGACATGAATCGTCAGCAGGTCAACATCGTCGGAGCTTACCACTCCGGATGCGTCCTCATTCTTACCAGGATTAACGTCGTCGTAAGGAAATGCATAGCCCCTACCGTCCACCTCATATGAATGGACAATCCGGCTATAATGGTTAGTGGGGTTTATCGTGTAGTACGATATCTGACCCAACCTCGGCTGTATAAACCCGTCATCGAGTAGCAAAGTAGATCGTACGATACTAGCACACAAGCGTGGTACAACAGCAGTATGAATTGTGCTGCTGTTTTCTGAGATAGCAAAAGGTCCACTGTTGCAGCCCCAAATGTCTTGATCATCAGGTTTAGAGAGTCCGCGCTCGTGTCCATCACATTTCAGTTTGTGATCTACAACCCTGCATTTGATCATGCCTGCTTTCGATTGCGTATCTATCATAAGATCCCGAGTGATGTACTTTTCCCAAACAAGGTCCACATAGGTCTTCCAATACGTTCCAAACATCTCGGGATCGACATCATGTAGATTGCCAGGTGATAATACTCGGATCGGCTTTCCAGCAGTGTCTGCCATACAGAGAGCGGCCCATTTATGATTGTCTATCTTTCTCTGTTTAATCAGGTCGTCACAGATCTTGATGACAGCATCTGCTTCGAGTCCTGCTGTAGTTTGGGTACTCCCGTCTTTTGCAACAAGCATCATTCCAAGAACAAGACCAACAAAATCCACATAGCTTATGTTGGCGTAGAGAAGGTTCCTGATGTAAGTGAATTCTACGAAACCCCAGCTCACGTTTGCGTTAGGATCGCGGAGGTTTGTGACCGAAGGCTGAACTAAGCTGTTACCATCGCCTATGTTGACGACGAAAAACTGCAGATCACCATTCGAAGAGTAGATGCGGCCAGAGCGAATAAAGGTAGGGAGTGTGATGCTCAGCGATTGACCCTTCGGAGGCAGGGATATGGCGACATCATCTGTGACCTTGACAGGTAGGCGAGACCCTCTAGCGTCAGGATAAATAAGCTTGCCATTGGGGAGGGCGAAAAAGACCTCGCCGCCGGCGTCCAACCCAGTTATGTAGGCTTTTGCACTACCTGTATTGCAATTGTTAATCAGTTTTATCGGTAAAGGACTCGCGTCTGAGTCACGGCCTGTTAGTGAAGGACGCGTGGTCGTGGAGATCGTTTCAGAGAGCAGATTGTCGGTGGTGACTTCAACGTCCTCGAGTCCTCCTGGGTCGACCTTGATGAACCCTTCTAGCGTGAAGAAACGACTATGAGAGGATGGAACCTTTGAGAATGAGAATGAGCTCCTTATGAGGACGGACAGTACAAAGATGGGACGCATATGTAATAGGATCAAAGGGCCAAGGCTAGAACTGGAGTACCAGACAGCATATAATCAATCTTCGTCCACGCTAAGTTGCTTTAATCCTCAGTGTAGCATGGAATGCAAGTATATTTGTACAAAATGGCGATAAGAATAAAACTATTAGGTACTTCTGGCTATCGCCTGTTAACGGCCGCCGGTTTACCTAGGACTATGATTCTCAAGTTACGGCCGATGGCACTGAAAACATTGTCGCACTGCACTGTCAACGCGAAGAACTCGTAAGCAGCCCTCCTTGATGTATTTGCTTTACGTCAACAAGCCTATATTGCAACACATGTTTCGTGTGCAGGGTAAGCGTAACTCTGTATTGACTGGCATTCGATTTAGCATTCCACGCGATAAGGTCCGGCATTGCTTTACATATACATGCTAAGGTGGACTTCTGGACATGCTTCTGTCAATAATGTATCCTGCGTAATCCTCTCGACTTACTGTATTCTTCTCTACAGTACAGTAGCGGCCGAAATCAGAGGCCGCTTGCTTAATTTGATAAATCTACGATAAGCTATCATGCACGGACCTAGTCATAGCCTGTGTGGCTTATGTCAGTGCATAGAGCGCTACAGAACTGTGATGACATAACCCGTAAATTGTCATTATTACCAAAACAGACCAATTGAGGGTTCAGCCGGTAGACTATCTGATCACAGATAAGCAAGTCTAAAATTGGCCCTAGGTTTTCGGCTTCGAGACAAAGCCCAAGTCAGATGTCTGGCCAGGCATCACCGATCATGCACACTGGAAAAGCCACATAAGCCACATTTAGGGCCCGTGCACGGAAGCTGATCTTTCATTTACAGAACAAGGCAGGCGGCCTCTGATTTCGGCCGGGACGGCCCTAGTCCGTTTTAATTTCGTTGTTGTTGGAAAATAATTAGTGGACACCCTGGCTCTGCCTCAAGTATTGAACGACGGTTTAGTGGGACGTCCTTTAACCTCTTTGAACTTAGCTTATGCAGTACATCAAACAGGCGTTCTTAATCTTTTGAAGACGGAAATCTCTGGGCTCAGCACATGCAGGGCATCGGGTTCACCTTAGCCTCATACCGGTAGGACACGGCACACGGGAAAGTCAAAACGGGCAGTACTTTACTGCCAGCTGGGTATACGACAACATACACATCGCATTTCAGTACATAAACTTCCTAAAATACATGGACAAGCAGCCGAATTATGAATCATCATACTATCGGGAGTCTCGGCGTCCTCCTTAATACACTCTCATTTAGCCGCTGAATGGTCTCATGCTGGTAAAGCTTTGCCTTGTTATTTCCTCCCTGATCTTCAAGATTCTTCGTAAAATAATGGTTAGTCTGAATGGCTGTAGTCACAAGAGCAGCATTACGCGTCATCTTGTATGATGACCTCCTATGGGTGGTATCCCAGCTCTCCCATGTGTCCAAAGTCTTGTTGGCGGCCCGTATGCATGCCTTGTCAAACCATTTGGAAATTATCATGCGGCGTTTGTATTCGCATGATCGCTTGCAAGGTTGAGAAAGACCTAAGCCGCTGTGTCGGTGTGATCTGGCCGGTAGCGTCTTGAGAGATCGTGTAGGTCTGGTTCTCGTAGAGTGAAGGGTCGTTCTTCGCCCAGGGCTTCTGCACCCTGTATGGCGAAGAGAATATCGTTGCGGTCTCGGCTCGATGGAGATGGGCTTGGACAAATTGGCAGGCGGCTCATTGCGAATATGGCAAGGTTTGATGTTCTTTGAATACGACGCAGAAGAAGGCGTAGCAGAGCTTCTGGTGACTGCCATCCTGATCGAGGGACCTGGTTGAGTTGGATTCACTTGCTGGCGTGGTCTGATAGTTGAGCCTGGTTCGTGACGCGCTGTACTACAACTCAGCAATTTCTCCTCATCGAGCGAGCTTCGTGTCACCCCGGATTCCGTCGTGGCACAAGGCTTAGCCACCGTAACAAGGTGCAAGTATCTGAGTAGGCGAGTGAAAGCATGGGAAAATATGAGAATTTATAGGTTGCTGTAAGCCATCTCGACGCTTGTTCCAGGGGGCGTTGGGCGGCTACTTGAAAATCCGGCAGGCGCTGTACGCCTCGAACTTGATTTCTAAGGATGTTATCATTCGCGACAGGAAATACGCAAAGTGGAGGATACTAGTCTGCTGTCCCAAAATAACGCGAAACAGGCGCACAGTCCTAGCATGGTTATACCCTCATAGTAAGGTCTTTTTGATTACAAAGGAACAACAAAAGCAAGGATAGTAGGGTCACATCTGCATCCATATTAGTATTAGCTCTAAAGGAGATTACGCTTTCAATGTCAGAATCTTTCGCCTATGTATCGTGATAATTAGCGAAACCGAAGCCGACTCCGAAGTAAGTCAATACTATCTCAAGTACTTATGGAGTATTTCCAGGCTAGTCAACTACCCATAATGCATCATTTGACTACCACTCGGACCTTTCAGTCTTCTAGAAGTTGTTGCAAGTCGAAGAAAAGGGTGATGACATCAGTGTTGCACCAAGGTCTAATGGTGCTACGACATGATTCGTTTTCCAGATTAGTACGTATTGAGGACGTTATCTCAAGAATCTCCAGCGGAAAAGCTAGCACGGAAAGGAGAGTCATCTATAAGAACAGATAGAGCAAACGGTTGCCAAAGCATTAGCACGGGTGTTCAGCTAGGTTGGACTTGGCCGTTGCCATGGATACCTTACTGCTGGAACGTCGTTGATTTTTCTCCACATTGACAACGATCCCACAGTGCTGTATTACCGCATGGCCCATCCAGAGACATACTCTAGGATGTGCGGTGTAACAACGAAGGAGGAAGTATCGTCAGAGTCAACACGCTCTGTCTCGTCGTATCCTGGGTCTACAGTTGCTGCTCAGAAGCTCACAATAGAGCTGCGACAAACAACAAGGGCATCATGCAAGAACTCTGAGGCCTTGCCGAAAGTTCGTGCCAGTGATACTAGTAGTGGCGATGACGAGCCTCTGTTTGACTAAAGTGGACGGACTCAAGGTGCGCAGCCATCACTATAAGTGTCATTCCGTGGCTCGGAGAAGCGAAAAGACATGACTCCAAGAAACGACAGGTCTACAGGCAGCGAAGATCCGGAACTCGAGGCTCTACCGTATTGCACGCAAAATTGTCTGCTGGGCTTCAAAAGAGACGGGCTTCTCGATGATAAGTTTCCGACAAACGACAGTATCCTAGAAGAGAAGACGCGGCTACGGGAGCTGCTTCGCAAGCAAAGCGTTGCACACAATGACATGCGTTAAGCTAACCTCGTCTGGAACGACGAGCGTGACCTCGTCATGCTCAGCGATTTCAACTTGGCGAACCTGTTGCGTCCGGCGCGACATAAGCAGGTATCGGAGTTAACTGGTAAGAGAAAGAGGGATGGGCGCAACTCTGAGACCTATCATTATGGTAGTTCACGGCACTTGGAGGGGTTAGGCCACGATCGGCCTGGCTGCAGTGTTTAATTGTAGATGTCGATTTGAACCCCAACTTCTCCCGGCAATGTGGCATACAGAGGTGCACCACATATCCTCTGAGTCGGTCACTTCCGTGGCCGATCCTGCGGTTCTCGGTCGGATCTAGACACTCAATAGCTCAAGGCTGCTCAAGGCCGTGAATATGCATGAAGAGGCAGCCGCCCTGAGTAATGGAGACAGTGATACCATTTACCAACATTGGGAGACTCGCGCCCCAATTTGAGCCACTTCTGGGAATCCGAAGTATTATTGCCAAGGAACTGCTCAATCATTTGATGTGGTTCTTTATGATCCCATATTTTATCCGGAAGATCACGCGGGCTAAACATGAGATATTATGCAATCTAGTCATACTATATTGACCGTCTGAGACTATCGATCAACCATACAGACTGGGGTGAACTGACGAAGTACCCGATTCTGTCTCTACTGAGACGAAGAGTCCTGAGTAATGCCACGATATCGCACTGCCTGCAGGTAACCATAAGCATAATTATAGCCGTTAGGAAGTAACCGTTAACCCCAAGCACCATGGCGAATACAGAGTTAGGCCATAGCGATTGATATAAAGCTTATCAAGAAGCAATAAGTCTATACTAAAACAAATGCAACATAGCTAGTACGGTACTAGTGAGCATTATTATTGAGCAGAATCCGAATGACCTTTGCGTGGCGGTGTAATGATGCTAGTTTTAGGGCTGTTGGGCGCCCTCTTCTTGGTGCATTAGGATCGGCACCTTCATCGAGAAGAAGTTGGACAATACGTGTATGCCCCCCCGATGATGCTAGGCAAAGGACGCTGTTTAGTGTCGTTTGAATTGTGCATTTGGACTCCATATCATGCGAAGTATATTGCCACTTGTGAGCAACGATGGCCTTCCTAGCCGTGTTCAACCTTCCTTTCCTTACAGCCCAGAGTAGGGCAACTGGGCTGTCGCTTTTCGCATCGCGGTAATATAAGATGTCGTCAATGATGGGGTGAATTTTCTTGCTAGTACGAAGCAAGATAGCAAGTTCTTTTAGCTCAAGGAAAGTAGAAATTATGGAGTAAAGTTCTGGCGGTAAAGCAAAAAGTACCATTTCGTCCTTTGGAAGTTATTTCCAGCTATAGCGGGGACAAGGCCACCTGGAGAGGGTTTAGACAGGAACGTGGCATGACTCGGTGAAAATAAAGCAAACGACATGACAGGCAGAGATAGTAATAAAACAGGTTAACCACCAGCTTGTTAGCTGGGAGTTTTAGGCCAGTCAGCCTTCTCTGGACGAATTCGCCAGTACTCAACAAGCCCCTGCTTTGTGTCCGGAATGGGGCCTTGTAAGCTACGTATCTCGGATATTATTTGTGGGTGTTCTATGTATAACATAGCTATTTCAATCTCTCTCTTTCTTACGAATGCCCTGTCTGAGAAGTTCTACAGGCAGAGTACTTGCCGGGACAGAACTCATCGAAGAAGCAAATATGAGGGAAGACTAGTAAATTTGGAGGTTGTTGAGAACCGAGGCTGTACTGTATGTATGAGTACTGACAAATTAAGTAACATATCAAATATGTTTTATTTAGTTTTTTAAATTATTATTTTAGGTATCTACCTTATTTCTTATATCTTATCCCTATCTTATCTTGTTTCTTCAGCCTCGGGAGCTAAGTCTAAAAAGGTATGAGCTAAATACTCTTCAAAAATCAGAATACGTAGAAGTCCATACCACTGGGGCATAAGTCGTTTGGGCTGTACTCTGGCCATCCATCACCATTTGCGGCGCCATGGCTTCCAGAAAGTAAATGGTTGGATGGACAGTCGTTTTTTCTCTTCTTCAAATGTCGATACGTATATGTAAATTAACCATGCGGCTTATACCTGCGGAAGAGCCGTTTCATTTCTATCCCAATCTGTTCCTAACTTGCTTGCTATACCTTCTAGCTTCGAGAGAGCGCGTATGTGACAGTAGTCATTACGCGGCAGGCTGAAGAAAACAGAACGTTTCGTACTTGACTGATACTTAAAGAGTTTAGTTATTGTTGGCTCGAAGTTTGTAAAAGACAAGTATTGTTAACTTGATTTGTTCTTCTATTGGACCATCCGACCTGTGGAGGCGTACAATCTCAATCTGACTTGGGTCTTGGGTAAGGAAAACATTGAGGTCGTACAGTAGCCATTCCAGTGCGATTCGGATATGCCCGCGAAATTTCAATATATACATCTGTCAAACTATATATGTATGCAACAAAAGAAAGTCTTGATCAGATCATCGTAGTATCGACAGCCACGTCAAATGTAAACTTTTGTCCTTGACATAATAAAAGGTTCCACGGCACAGGTATTTACCCGAAAAGTCAACGCGGGCTGATTACTCTGGTTTATGTCGTAGACTTGTATCCCCAGAGCCTTTTACGTTCCCATGTCCACCACTGAGCCACAGAATCGGCTTGCACAACCCATTGCGACGCTTCCTCGCCATAGAGTTTTCTCACATCCTCAGCTAATTGTTCTTGTGACCATTTCTCAAGAGGCTGAAGTTCGAGCGGGTCGTTCGCCAAGTTGGTGAATCTCCACTGAGATGCACGGTCAAGAGGAATGACAAGCCTCCAGGGTGCATCTGCTGACGTCACTGAGAGCATACTCGCGCCGCTGTTGATGACACCAAAGTTCCATGCCCGACGGCCGTTCTGAGAGCTTTTATATGGCCGAATGAGCGATTGTCCTTCATAATCATGAATGAGATCAGATGCTACGGTCATGTCTTTACGGTTAAGCGAGCCGGTGTTGATGAGCAAGTCCAAGATCGTGGGGACAATGGAAATTGGTGTTGTATTCGCTTTGTATTGCACTCGAGGGATATGAGGATGTCTGAATGTGATGGGCACCCGAAAGTTGCTAACATGACCGTTATTGTAGGTCCCGGTCCTGGTGGTGATATCCTCTTTGAATGCCTGCCCATGGTCTCCGACAAGAACCACAAGAGTTTCGTTGGCAATACCGTGTTCTTCGAATAACTGCAGAAGATCACCGAGCCATGCATCCTGGAACCGCACAGCATTCAAGTAGCTATTAAAGTTCCCATGCCCCCCCATCTTTCCATGTGTATTCAAATACTCGATCTTTTTGAAATCAGCAGGCAGTCCCCATGGGTGATGGGTCGTGCTAGTGAAATGGGAAAAGAACATTCTCTTCTTCTCCCGTTGCACTTTCTTAATCAGCTCTCTTATGTGTGGCTTTAAAGTTGTTTCAGGGTACCCAAAATAGTTAATCTCTTCCAAATCAGACCGCTCCTTAGTTTTTTGTTCCAAGGTATCCTTAGCAATGATCTCTTCGAAACCCATCTCATTGTTGAATACGTCTTGGCGATCATACTTGTCTGTTATAGATTGAAAGAAGGCTGTAAGCCATTCCTGCTCGACAAAGTTGTTGGAAGTGGGCTTGCTCCCCTTTAACTGGTTGAAGAGGTGTAGGACTTGTGAGATACAAGGCTGGTAGCTCTGCGCTTCCGACTCCTGAAAACCGTCGACAGGCATTGGCCAGACTCCACAGTGTGTAGCAGCCAAGCTTTTGAACGAAAGAGAAGCAGCGGCGAAAGCACCTATGATATTGATTCCACCGTAACCATCCTGCGTTGTGCCATTGCACGCTGGTGTTGGTACTTCGGCGAGCTTCGAGCGATTCGTTTCCTTCCAGCAGCCAGACTTTCCAGTGATCTTCTCCGCGACTGGAGTCAGTTGGGATAAAAGCGCATTGACATCATCTGCGTCTTTTCGTCCCTTATGAGTATCCAGGATGATATTGTGAATGTCTGACCATCGTTGCATGGGAAAGAGCTCTTCTCTGGTGCTTTCAAGCATGATCAAAGCAACGTGCTTGATTTTGACTGTCCCATTCCGAAATGCATCACTGAGGATGCCCAAAATTCCTTCATCTTGATTGGTGATCCGAAGAGGGTCGTTCACTGGATTGTAGACTGTGCCATCATCACTCGTTTCGTGGCAGGTACTACCAGTGTCACTACTATTCCCTACCTCTCTATTCATTTGGTTCCCGTGTTTCGGCAATAGCCATTTGCAAAATCCCGCAGGGGGCGTCTCTGGTAACCAGGGCGGAATGCGGTCCCCGTAAATCTGGGCTAGTATGCTATCATCGCCCGGTGCCCATCCTTTAAAATACCCTTTAGGCCTTTCCCAGTTTGTTGTGTGGATGAGTTGCGGAAAGGGCCAGGGATTCCTGTCGAAACTGTATTGGTTGGTTTGACTATCATTGCGTAAGCTGATCATTTGCAATATCGTGATGGGCAAGCTCGCCGACATATGATAATATGGCGAAGACGGGCGGAGACTGGTCGTCAAGGCCACGTAGGCAAATATGGCCAAGGCAAGGATGTTGGCGCATCTCCGCGATCTCCTGGTATTGTCCTGGAATGGCAGGTCAATGGGAGCCTCCCAATGGCTATCACCGGTTTGGAAATCAGAGAAGCTCTGATAGTCATATGCGTCGTCGGCGCTGTGACAACCACGGCCACGTTTGCGCGTGTTCCAGATCTTCAATGCTACTAGTTCTTTATGTTAGCGACTGCGGGAGACTACATGAAGTCATGGATACTTACTTCGCAACAATGGGGCAGTAAGCATGCCCAGAGACCTGCCAGCATACTGATACAGATACGTCCGGGAAAACCAAGATGCACCTAGAATGGTAGTGACACAAACTATCGCGGAATGAGATCCGCTGAGCAAAATTTTGATACCATGTTTATCGTGAGCATATCTCTGTGCACTTTTCCATGGAACCTCTGTGCCAGTCATGTAATAGAATGTTGCATGGAAAGCAGTTGCGCCGAGCAGGATGAGCCTAGTTATTCATAAGCACCCAATACAAAATAAGGATTAGATGGTTGTCACATACGAGAAGGCGCAGCCTAAGAAACGACTTATGTAAGTGATGTTAGTCCTTCTCTGGGACAGGAATAGTCTGGATAGACATATAACCACTATGTCGGGGACTAGAGTTGATGGCAGGAAGAGTACGAGTGTAGGGTGCGGTACAGTTCCAACATATGTATATATGTGAATCAGTTTCGATATGCAAGTGCAGACAACGATGATGGAGAAGCTGAGTGAGACAATCATCATAGCTATGCTATACTATCCTAACGAAAGCGCGCTAGGAACTCGTAGCATGAGAGTCAATATGTCATAGATCTAGGGTAGACCATGAGTGTGTGGAATTCTTGCCAGGAGGATTCCTAGTCTTGTAATATATTCACCGCATTTGTATGTTGACTAATAGTTCTTGAATGGCCGCTCCGTGGTTATATGTATGTACATACGTTACACACATTACAATCCCTTATCAATGTCATTATAATAGTGGAGTCTGCTACATCCATAGATTTATTTGTGTCCGCGCATATTCGGTCATGCGTCTGGCTTCCCATAAATTCCTTTTCCGGTCGTGCTGTCCTTGGTGTAGAACGTTGTGCTAAGCCTTGAAGGCAGGATCATAGCACTTCTCACTCAGCTCGACCTCCTTTGAAAGCTCTCTGCTACCGGTCGGGATTGATAACATTCAGGCACTTTTGAACAACTTCCCGAAACATGGTGAAGGTGAACACTTTGTTTCGTGGTAGCAGCTTGGATCTTAATATTGCATGGTAAAGCTGCTCAGAGTGGGCCGATTGAAGTGAATTGCTCCCTGTGGCATCAACCATGAAACCACATATGCTCTGATTCTCGAAAGCCGAGTATGCGTCATTGAATTGATCCCAAACAGCACTTTCTTTGCCTCCTGATGCTTCTAATAAGCCATGCACGAGAGATATTATATGGCCAGCTTGTACGTGGTCGACTAAATCCGAATCCGACCGGTAATCCTTCTCAAAGAACATTCGCAGCATGGATGTCTCATCTCGCGCTAAAAGCTGTCTAGCTTCTCCCGCATTGAAATCGGGATACAGACTAAGTGCCAAGATCTGGAGATACAAGCAGAATGTCGATACAGTCGACCTATCCGCTTCCTGAAAGGGTACGGATGTGAGTTTCTGGGGTTTCCATTGTGTACTATCAAGGACTCCAACATTTTCTGGGGTTTCACATACCTTCAAATTCTCCCTGATCGCTGCCCATTGAGCCATCATCCTCTCGGTGTGTTCTCTTGGGGTTAGTTCCTCAATCAACATTAGGTATGTACGATCCATGGTTTTGCACGTAGGTGCACCAGAAATTATTGGCCCCAGAAGAGGCTGGCAGAGTTTGTAGTTTGTCTTAAGATGAGTCAAATTAAAATGGAGCTGCATCTCTCCAAGTTTGAAGACTGGCGATGTGGCATATTTCTACCGGACGGAGCCCGCTCTCAATAGCCTGACTATCCACGTGTTGTCCTTTTCTTTTATCATTTAACAACAGGCATGGTCACCGACTTTCCCAAGTGTCATCATCAATAGCACGGAAAAACTATCCAGGTAAGACAAGACAAAAATGGCCGTTGAGTCGGATAAGACACATTACTTATCTGAAAGTGATAGGAAATGGCATGTCGTTTCATGCAACTGCGCACTCCGGCTCTTGGTGATGAATGACGGTAGTCCAAGTATGACCCCTAATGACCTTCCAGCCTGATGCGGCTGTATACGGCCCCCTGGTAATTTTATCTCTTTGCTTCCGTGACATAGTTTGTATTTCTTGCTCTGATTAGATTCAAAACCTACAGTATAAGAGATAAAACCTAAGGACTTTGTTCTGGCATATGGCTCCTTCAAAGACATGCAACCCGCGCACATTTAATGCCAACGTTATAGTCTGATTTCTACGAAGTCATCCAATCCTCCCTAATATTCGACTTAAAATATGGTTGACAAGCTAGGGATCGTGGATTCTAGGGTAACATGGCACACAACATCAATCCGCCACAAAAATTACCATTACATGAAAGCCGACCCGAATAACGTACCCCGTGCGACAGTTCTGCTCCTGCATGGGTTTCCTGATTTGGGCTTCGGCTGGCGGTATCAGATCCCCTGTCTGCAATCCCAGGGATATCAAATCATCGTTCCAGACATGCTCGGTTTCGGCCTTACCAGCGCCCCGTCTCGGCCTAGCTCGTACGCCTTGAGAAGCGTCGCCGAGGACATGAGAGATCTGGCAAACTTTGTCGCCAAAGATAAAAAAATCATCCTCGGTGGACACGACTGGGGCGGCGAGGTGGTTTGGCGAATGGCTCTGTGGTTCCCCGACCTGGTTCAGGGCATTTTTAGCGTCGGCACTCCATTCATCCCGCCGTCGCGTATCTATCGTTCGCTCGATGACGTCACGCAATGGGAGGGTATGAAATGCCTAAGATATCAGCTGCAGTTCCAAGGCAAACTGATTGATAAGGAGATAACGGATGAATCAAAGACGCGACAGTTTCTTAATGCCATGTTTGGCGCGAGAGGTCCAGAGAATGAGCTGGGCTTCCATCCAGGAGAAGGCATCCTATTTCATAATTTGCCCAAGTTGAACCCGACCCCATTGCTATCGCACGCCGAGATGGACTATTATGTCTCTAGGTACTCTCTACAAGGGCAACCTAAACTAGAAGGACCGCTTCGCCGGTATCGCACACGAGCACACAACTACCTTGACGAATTACGACTCTTGCTGAAGCCCATCAAATTTTCAATGCCAGCATTATTTCTAGCCGTCACCAGGGATGAAGCGTTTCCATCAGGCATGTGTGAGGGTATGGATCAATACTTCGAAAACCTGACACGCAGAGAAGTGAATGCCTCTCACTGGGCGGTATGGGAATCACCTTCCCAGGTCAACGAACAGATATTATTATGGTTAGACAAGTTATAATAGGTCGAAAATATGAGACCTGAATCAAGTATATTTATCCAGTGCCGGTGCCACATGAATTTTGGACGGAAGGGAAAAAAAATACACCCTGAAAATCATAGTTGCATAGAGCTATAGAGAACAAGCCCATTAATCGACTGATGTTGAATAAACAGTATCTTAGTTTACTGGCCGTGCTGGGAGAGCAGGGAAATAACCACATTTACAGCAGATAATAATTCACAAGTTATGTTAATTTGCAGGCAAAGAACTGTTGCATTTTCTCCTTGGGACCGGAGAATTTACATTATCATTCTCTCCGAGACCGCACTTACTCTTCTGATTGTTTCAGGAGCCCCGTTGTGTGGTTCGGCTTTTTATCCCCAATAGGATGGCGAAAGTCCCTGGCCAGCTGAGCCCGTAGACCTAAAGCCGCCTTCAGTTTCTGAAAACTTTCTAATTGCGAGAAATGAAATTTGAGATGCTCTAGTTCAATGAAGTCTGAACCCTAAGAGGTAGTATCATCAAATTGTTCCAGAATACTAACAGGCGTGTTAGCTCGGTAGAGATGCATTTGTTCAGCATTCTTTGGCCCGGCCACTAGGAGCCGCGGCTATATAGCTCAGCTCAACGGATAATCGATAGGTCTTGTTGGAGGAAACTGCATACTGTGTAAACCTTGCGATCTGAAGTTTTGGACATAGCGTAGACTGCAAAACAAGCCTCGCTCTGAGCGATGGATATAATCGATCCGGGATTGAACAGCCTGACAGCAGGTCTAAACACAAGGATCAACCAAGAGTAAAAGGAGAAGCTCGCAATACCTTTTGGCCAAAAACTGATGGGCCTGAAATAATAAACTTATCTGACATGAGGTTAGAATCAAAGTGAGTTGGGGTGAGATTGCTGAGTTTGACGGATCGCAAAATACCTGCATGATGACTACTGTTTCCGGATACTTCGAGAAAGCTGGAGAAATAAAGACAAATAGCTACGGATTCACAGCTTCTGCTACTCAACGCGGTTTGATATATGTACACGATCGATTCATCCCCTCTCGATTATACCCTCGCCTCCATACCGGAAGCAATGTTTTTGTATCTTGAATCAGGGTAAAGAAGTAGGTTTTCCGTCTGATCGACATTGCTCAGAGATCTAAAGCTTGCTTCCACCAGCGATTCTTGTCCTCTCCTGTCTCCTGATGCTTCCCAAAACATAGCACCTCCCAGACCTCGCTGCTTCAAGTATGACACCTTTTTCTGGATAGTTTCTGGAGTATCGTAGGAGCAGATACCTCCGCCAGATTGGTATTTGCCGTAGTACGCCTGCGCTTTCTCGTCATATATCACTTCAAGACCTTGTTTGGGCAAGGCTTTGTAGTCCCAGATACCAGCCTCCCAGCTGCCTAGAGCCTTGTCGGGAAGGCCTACGCCAGAGTAAGGCTGCCCAATGCCTGATGCGCCGATGAAGGATCTTCCATACAAAGGCATTCCGAGGATGAGTTTGTGAGCAGGTACCCCGGCATTAAGGTAGGCTTTAACGGCATCATCAGTATTGAATGGGGTGGACTGGGGAATATCTGTGTTTGCATAGAGATTAGCGTTGTGACCAGCTACTGAACTCCAGGATCCGGCATAGTCATAAGCCATGAGATTGATGTAATCGACTACGCGGCCCAGATCCGCAAGGCGTAGCTTGCTATAGTGGCTTGAGCCCGCCGGAGCGGCGATGGTAAGCTGAAAGTGGTAACCCGGTGCGTGTTGAGAAGCATATGCATCGAGCTCGTTCCGAACCGCCTGAAGGAGGAGTACCATATTAGCAGCATCATCATCGCTAGCCGGGTACTCCCAGTCAATATCGATGCCGTCAAAGGCCCAGTCTTTCATAAGGGTCACTGCCGACTTGGCAAAGGTAGACCGACTCGTGGCACTAGCTGCAGTAGTGGCGAAGTTTGAGGACCAAGTCCAGCCGCCGATGGATAGTAGAACCTTGAGATTTCGGTGCGCCTTTTTGAGGAGAAAGAGTTGCTTAACGCACCCAAATGCATTGTATTGATCGCTTTCGAGCCAAGCTAGATCGAGCAGAGTGGTCTCCTGTTAGCAGACGAGTTGATTCAAGTTTGGGCGTTGGCAATCATGATGAAAAATAGGTAGGAATAGGTAGGGAGGGCTGCGGGGGTTTGATTTCGCCACAAAAGAATGCGAGAGATCATAGGCGGCGGCAGAAGTGAAGGGCGCTATAGGTGCGAGAACGAAACTTACAATCCCCATCATAATGTTTTTGCAGGTCTGCGTTCGGGTCACCTGTGAATCTAAAAAGCGTTAGGACGGAAGTTTGCAGTATTACTATTTCTTGCGATTGAACGTACACGGTGCCATCCTGCTGCACATTCATAAAAGCATAGAGCACATGTGTTATGCTCGAGGCGGGGAGATCTTGTGGTTGAAAATCTCGCTCGTATATTCCCCTATCATACGTTTAGTATTAGTATCTTGTTTCATTTAATATCAGCCGGTCAGAGCCATGACCAGCTTACCAAGGACCCATACCAGTTAACAAAGTAGACCATGTTGACATATTTTTCGTCGCCCTTTGAAGATGCCCTTGGATGTTGTTGAAATGCGCTAGGTTGTGCGGCGCCAAGCATTGACTGAATGGCAATAGCCAAGATAGCCAGTTTCAAATAAGGAGCCGGCATATCGAAAGTACTATGATTGTTGAGCAACAGTTTGATCTTAGGATTCAACGAGCTATTACTGAACCTAGAGTTGAAAGACTCCCCTTACCTTTGATGACCCCGAGGCTGGATGGATGCCGAACGAATTATATTAGACAGATCCCATGGAAGAAGGATAGATAGAGGCGATATCTCTTCTATACTACACATTCTCAAACATACTGAAGGAGGTGTGAAAGGGACTCAGCCTGTTCCAGCTGGCAGTACTTAGTGGCTAAGGCTGTCGGTAACTTTCGGTAGTTTGTAACCTAGGGCTCCATAAGTGGCCATTATCGGTATATATCATGTACAGGAGAGACAAAGTTATAGCAAATTTCAATGAAAGTGAATTTCTTGAGGTCTGTCTTCTTGGTATTGAGCTAAGCCAAGAAGCGGTGGGATGCTCGTAACGCCTAGCTCAGCGATAGCCCAACCCAGTCTAATAATCATGAACTCGCAGTCTACATTTTTAGAAAAATGCTCGTTCTACCAGCTTTGTATATCGAAACCAATAAAAGGCTGAAGGTAGGAAGGATGGGGATGAATGCTGCCTATAAGGTTAAGCTTTAGGATGCGAACACAGATAATGAATGACAACACGATATTTTTTTTCCCCCGATATAAGCTTTTACCCATAAGCTTTCACGATGACCAATAAATCTAAGGTAGGAAGGATATAAGCAGCGGGAACAAGTGAACGCCAAGAGGCTAGCATGTATATCTCGTAGCGTCCTGAAGCCGCAGGCGTAAATCAAAGCCTCGTGAATCCCCGTGGAGATGTTTACTCTTTGTGCATTTCTCACATTTTGTTTCCATAAATCCAGTCCCTAACCAAGGCCGCCCCAGACACCACGTATCCTCCTTGCTAGTTGAATGTCCTTCTGCATGATTGTAACACGTTTGGCGTGGATTGCGCATAGGTTAACATCTTCGAACAAATGCACCAGGTAGGCTTCCGCAGCTTCTTGTACAGCCATGATGGCTTGGCTTTGCCAGCGCAAGCCTGCGTCTCGTGGTCGCATCGTCAATGCGATTTCTCGAACCTGTTGACCTGGGGTTAATTTATAATTGTGCGAAGTAGTAAGGCGCTGAGTAGCTGACAAGACGAGCGAATGGGAGCTTTTGGAGGAGCAATTTCGTGCCACTTTGGTAACGTCGAATCTCACGGAGAGCAACGGTGCCAGGGCGGTATCGACGCTTTGCGCGAACGGGAACAGGATCGCCAGCTAAAGGTGTCATCAGTAAAACAAATCTACTGAGACGAATCAGAGTTTCTCAAATTTCATGCCTTGAGCACTTCTTGGCTGCAACCTGCCGGGGCCAGAGGCTTTAGCTTTCTTGGGAGGCATTGAAAGGAGCTGAAGGAGAGAAGCGATTGCGTTCTGAAAAAAAGTAACCCTGATTTTCGCTAATAAAATGGCCGTGGAAAGGAGCTTGTAGTAGAAAGTTAAGAGCGTTAGTAGTAGAAAGTTAAGAGCGTTAGTAGTAGAATAGCAAGATGGGAAGGGTCAATACGACTATGGGGAGATTGTAAGGGGGCCTTTCCCGGCCCCTAAATCGACTTCATCTCCGGAAGAAAGGAATCCGATCTCCGAGGATTTAGGGAAATCGGACTAAAAAGAACATCTGGAACTTCAAAGGGAATACGAAAACGGGTGTCACGCCTTGCAACTAGCCTAAAGCACAGATATGAAGAAAAGACCACGGCTAATTACTCCTATCTTTGGTAGCATTTTATTAGAGAGTGTATTTTCTCCAACGCGTCAACATAAAGAGAACCACCGGGGAAACACACACACAATGATATCTACAGCAAATTCCACTAACTGATAGCAACAGAATATATCCCAAATCTAAGGTGAATCCCTAGCCCTAACCCTGAGCTCTAAGCTAATCCTAAGTGCAGCCCACAGCTTATGACTAACCTGACCAAAGTGTAATTAATTTACCTTAAATAGGCCCATCGTATATAATAAATCGCCAAGTTGGCTGTGAAAGAGTGACTTTTAGTGGTCAAGTTGAACTAAAGTACAGTTTAAAAAGCACTGTGCGGGCACCGCCAGTCCACGATCTAGGCCAATCAGATCAATTGTCTCATACAAAAATTATTGCGTGTTTCCCGGAGATTATGTGTATGTTTAGGCGTTGTATTTTCTCTGTGAAGATTGGAGTGGGCCTGGTGAGTATGAGTATTTGATAGCTGGCAGGCGTTCTCTGACGTAGTGCGGTATGATTGCCCTGTTCAACCCTTGATCACATATTGCACCTTGGACAAAAAAGAGTCGGTGGTTTCGTAAATGTTTTTGTCTCAATTTGTTATGCGTTGTATGTGTGCAGAGTTCGTTCTCTTGCGGCATGTCCACTACCATTTCGTCTACACAATAGAATACACCCTAGGCTGCCGCTGCTGCAAGTCGCTCGAAGACTTCGTCCTCACTTGGGTGGTCATCGCCCTTGATCTTTCTGTACGCAGGAATCAAGACAGCCTTATCAACTTCCGTATACTTACCACGCTGCACATGGACGACTTGCCCAGTCATGGTGGTGTCGGCCATGAGGAAAGCAGCACAACGGGCTACTACGGAAGCAGGTTGCACGTCGACGTTTATGCTGTTCAGCAAACTCTTCAAGGATGGGAGAATATTGCTGTCCGTCCAGCTGGGTGCCAAGGTGTTGACCCGGATGGGAAGTCGAGCGGCTTCAAGCAACGGGACAAGACCTCGCCCAAAACCGAGTACTGCATGTTTAGCAGTAGCTGATACGTGTCAGTCAACGAAAGCACACGCTTCGAACGCCGTTACACAGCTTACCGTAGTCAACGGCCCGAAAGCGCTGGAGACCGGTCGCAGATCCCGTGATAACAATGCTCCCTCCCTCCGCTTGCTGCCTCAGATGGTAAATCGCGAGAGTTGACGTGTTTATGACACCGTTGATATTAATGTCGAGGTTCTCACTCGATGGCTCCATTAGATTGCCAGCTTGGTCGAGTTGAGTCGACAAGTAATCGGCGCACGGGCCAATGCCGGCGTTGGCAAAAACATGATCGATACGGCCATATATCTCCTTCGCCTTATTGAAGAGCAAAAGCAACTCTTCCCATTTAGTTACGTCTGTCTTGACGAAGTGATGGCTACCTGCCATTTCCATCTCCGGAGCCTGGACGTCACCGTTAACCACTAAGGCTCCAATTGACAGAAGTAGCTCCACGGTAGCCAATCCTATGCCAGATGAGCCGCCTATCGAAAGTTTTTTCATGTTAAACGGGGCCGGAAAAAGTAAGGTGTGTATAGCCAACCCATATATGAGCATGACTACCTCGGTATGGGAATGGGGGCCCAAGACGAGTAATATTTTGCGTACCTGTGACGACGATAACAGCGCCCTTGAGGTTAATTAAGTCCCCGTCCTCAAAACTAAATTCAGCCATATTTTCTGAAAAGTCTTTCTCGCTGAGTATGAGTATGTATATGAGAAGTCAAACAAGGGGCCTGATGGTTGGTCGTCGATTGTGAGGGTCGAAGAAAATATAAGAAGTGTAACGAATTGCGTGCGATTCAACCTATGCGGCGATACTCTGGGGACGAGCAGGGCAAGTACAAATATGAAGGCAAATTATAGACGGCTGCTCACCCCCATGCACATGGATGTGTGTGAGGAAGTCCATTTGTGGCGGTAAGCTTTCGGTTGTATTCCGCTATATGGCTTTTCCTGGAGTCAGTATGACATTACGTGGCTGCTGAGGTTGGCCAGGCCATATGTTCTCACGATACTCTACGTCGATATTTAAACAATTGTAATCATTGATGGCCGGACGAAGATGGTTGCCAAGCCCACCAACTGGCAATTGTCTTTCTCTTTAGCTCCTCTGGTTTTCTAAATTTTATTAGCTGTAGAGCCTACAAGGACCTCTTTGAAAACGAAAAATGGTTATTGGACTTCCTCGTACCCTGAAGTCTTCCTGTTTTATATACTATGATACTCATAGACGCCCTAGAATTCGTAGGTATAGGAGGATAAATAATTCTTTTCGCTGCTGAGAAAGGCACCGTTACTGAGAAGTAGCAAAACTAATACATCACGCGTGCTAACATACTCTCAACTTACATTCTAGACTTTAGGCACCTAGACTCTGGGAATGTACGAACTAAAAAACCTCTTCATCGTCGTTGATCTTCCCTGCTTACGTGGGTTGCTAATCCTTCAAGGGATTCACTGTTCACTGCGCTTTCTGGTGTGATTCATCCTTGCAAATGCATGTTTCAGTTCGTCTAGCTTCCTATTTGATCAGAGCTCCATTGTATACTGTAGCACAGACCAGCCTGTATGTCACATTCTCACTCCCTTCACCTGCCCACGCCGATCACTGCTTTAGGCCTTGTCGAGGCGTATAAGGCGGAGGCGGAGGAGGTGGCTGCCTTCCATTCGGGATTATGCATTCGTCTAACGTGTCGACTGAGACTAGTTCGTATGTTGAGAGCGCCGAGGTTCGTCGTAGATCAGTTTGACATGCACAATCGACTTGTCGCGGCGCTGCGAGAACGTTGACTGATACAGGGACGGCTTGAGAGGAGATATCATCGTCGCTACTTCTAATCGTAGTACGGCTTGATGCATATCTTGTTGTGTACATGATATTCTCCTGTTGACGTGACGTAGCATTGTCTGCCTCATATCTTTGAGTGGATATCCGGAGATCTTTCTTCGACGACCGCAAATTGAAAAGTTTCCATCGAAATACATTATTCGCCCTTCCCTGCCTTGAATAAGTCTGATCAGTCTTGCTCTTACTACCAAATAAATTGGATAGCTGCGAGATGAGCGGTGTTAGACAAGGCAAAGACATGTCGCTGCAGGACAACAACAAGTTCTGTAGACCTTGATAAATTGACTGAGAAAACCACGTCAGCAGGGGAGTCTTTATCCAGAATCGACCTGACTACTACCGTTGTGGCTGCCTGTCTTGCGTCCGGAACGGCCGCTGCCAGCTCCATTCTACCCCCATGAATACTCTTCTCATTTTGCTTCTACTTCCAGGGCGACTTTCAAGAATGGGAGGCTTGAGCCCAGTCATCTCAGTCGACTAGTCTTGTGTATGAATACGCTTAACCTGGTTTCTTTCTCGCCTCGCTTGTAAGAAGTATTGGGTCGGGATACTGATTCGGGTTGTGCTATACCCTTAAGATACGTTACCCTGGATCACGCAGGTCCGGCCATCCATACCAATCTCATACTGTAAACAATACGAAATACAATGAGGCATCAAGGCTGATTCAGCCCCGTCAAGGAGTATGTATGTGTATGTTGACATGTCGATAGAACTGGGGCTACTACTATAAATAGCTTCAGGTGGCTTGTTATTACATGTTTTTGTACGCTTCTACACCATCTTTACAAGTACCAAGGCATATAATCGACTATGTCTTAACTTGGTATAGTATTGAGCAGTGGCCGCTTCCGCTCCAAAATAGCATGCTTTGTATCAAGTCTAGGGTAGGGACCGTTACGGAAGCAGATTTTGCGTCAGAATTAGGCCCTTGAACCGGCCTACAATCAATTTCTGGCTGGTTGAGGGAAGTATCCACAAGTACCGCAGCTGCCTAAAGACTGCGGACGGGAACCTGGGGAAGTGGAGACCAGTCAATAGTGCGAGCCAGGGTACTTTGACCTTGCCGTAGCCATGGAAGTACCTCAATTGAGTAACTAATTTCTGCTGATGCTTTGTTCACAGCAAAAGCTACTCCCATTTTGCACTGTATGGAGAATTTGTCAAGCAACAAGAGTAATTGTAGAGGCAGAAACTGTCGGTGCTCGATACTGTACACTTGTGCCTGTGCTTTTCCAAAGATGATCTTTCTACGCATAGCTCGAGCTGCTTCGGTCATATAATAAATGGGAAGGAGATATATGGATCACAAAAGCCCAATCTAGAAAGACTTGCTTAGGTCAACCTAAAGGCGGCGGTAGAAACACGACTATTATGGATTAAAGACTTGATCAGAGCGATATACGCATCGTGGAGATAGAACCTGCATTATGAATTTCGTGCTGAAAGAGCATTGGCTATAGCTCCCAGAAGCCATTTTTGTCAGAATCTGAAAGACGAATGTCACTTTTAGGACTATTTGGCGATGGCTTGTCCTGTTGGATCCAATTTTGGTTGAACTTCCGAGTGACGTTCCCACGACACAAAGACGAACGAAAATCCTTTCAGCCAACCTGAAAACCGGACACGGTATAGTAGGAAACTGGGGCAACACCTTTGGACCAAAGCCACATGCGATCTAAGATTGTTCTGCACATTGATCACTTCCGTCCCACCAACGCTTTGTACGACAGATCGACGTTCATGGAGTCTCTACCCTGCATGTCGATGTCACAACAACACCCACCCAAAGGCAATGCTGAGGTTCATCTAACCACCCTCGAGGACGGCGAATCATCGCAGGCTTTAAACACGGACGCTGCAACTCCGCTAACTCTTATAAGAAAAACTGCAGTAGTATTCCAGCTTTGCGGAGTGAATTTCGCCACGAGCGCAACCAGCGGTCTCATAGTGATTGGACTTCCCCAATTGACCTCAGATCTCAATATACCGCAATCTCTCGCCTTCTGGCCGTCGTCAGTTCAAGGACTAGCCACAGCTTCGGCACTACTACTCTCAGGTGCCGTCGCTGATGTGTTGGGGCCTCGATCCGTTAATCTTTCGGGATGCATACTCAACGGCGTGTTCATGTTATCCTGTGGATTTATCAGCAGCGCCCAGCAGTTGATTACCATGAGAGCATTACAGGGCGTTGCCATAGCGATGCATTTCTCCAGTTCTGTGGCTCTCGTAGCTGAAACTCAGCCCCGTGGACAGAGCCGAAACATATCGTTCGCTTGCCTGGGTTTAAGCCAACTCCTAGGCTTCACATTTGGTCTTGTCGTTGGTGGTGTACTCGTGGACACTGTTGGATGGCGCTCTGGATGGTACCTTTATGGAGGCGTTACTCTGCTCCTGTCCGCCGTGGGTCTATGGTCTCTGCCAAAATCCGAGCCGCTCGGTGCCCGAAACATATTCGCTGGTCTTATATACAGAGTCGATTGGATCGGAGCACTAATCGCCTCGGTTTCTATGGCCTCGATTTCCTATTTCTTAGCGTGAGTTGAGGTATTCCTAATTGTACCCAAAATGGTGCTAACCATGTGAAGGGTTATCAGCACGGACGTTCATCGTATCAAAGAGACCGGGACTGTAACACTGCTATGCTTCAGCTTGGCGACTCTGCCACTATTTTTTGGCTGGATGTATTACCGAGTCAAAATCAACATGCCGGCTCTAATACCCAATTGCTTCTGGAGCAACTCTGCGTTTACTACCATATGTATCGCTATAGCTTTATCGTTTGCAGTGCTGAATTCTGTTGACCTTCTCACAAGTCTCTAGTGAGTGAACATTCAGGACCTTTCGAATAAATGTCTTACTGACTATAGACCCATAGCTTTCAACAGATCCAAGGTTTGTCGGCAGTTGACGCCGGAATCCGCATCCTTCCCAGTACCGTCGTCGGACTGGGCCTCAATCTGATGACCGGCCTCATCGTACATAAGATACCTGCTGTCTGGCTTGTAGCAGTCTCATCGCTACTCTCTTCGGGATCGCCGCTTCTTATGGCCATGATCAATCCCAGTTGGTCCTATTGGGTTGGCGCCTTCTTCGCACAAATCCTTCTGCCATTTTCAATTGATGTGCTCTTCACCGTCGGACTCATTATTGTTACTGAGGTTTTCCCTGAGAAGAACCAATCCGTTGCTGGTGCTGTCTTCAACACGGCCGCGCAGTTTGGGAATGCTCTGGGGTTGGCTATTGTGCAGGTAGTCTCGGCAGCTGTAACAAACCAAAAGGTCAACCCAAAGTCCTCTAAGGCTCTCTTGGAAGGTTACCGCGCATCTTTTTGGACTCTCTTTGCCCTAATGATTACTTGCGCGCTTGTAGCAGCACTCGGGCTACGGAGAGCGGGTAAAGTTGGGTCGAGGCGGGATTAACATCGCCCTCAGATTTCCTCCTCGCCACCCATGAGTCTTCACATTCTAGAGATGTTGTATCAAAATCGCTGTGGAGTGATTGAATGATGCAAGGCTATGATAGGCTGCAAGGTTCGCCGACGAATGTAACACGATGCGTTATGGTCGTGAATGGATTCATGGCGATCAGGGTTTAAAACAGGATGTTGATTGAAGACAACCAAGACATGGAGCTAAACCAAAAAGCTTGGAACCGCCAAAGCGCCGTGAAGCGTTAGTTATAGAAACTATCTAGCTCCGGAACCACCGCATTGAGGGTCTCGGCGAGGGCAACTCCACGCTGGCTGAACGATACTATAGTGACGAAACACCACATTTGAGGGGAGCGGTTACGCCCCAACAAATGCATCCTCATTCAAAGCCATGATAAATCTCCAACATATTACTATAGATAGTTATTTTCTCTAAAAAGGCTAGGCACAATTTAGTGCCTGACCTCTTCTACACAGCGGTCTATCATCGACGGTGGATTATCGCCCTTCAGCCTCGATAGGCTCATTCCAGAAGTAGGTGAGGGTGTGTGAAATTTAGGCCTTGGCATCTTATAAATATGTTACACCGATGTAAAGCTCTGCCTTTCGCAATGTTACGTCGTGGATTTTGGAACGAGACTCCCGGTTACTCCGAGGAGAGGCATTTAGTAGGAAATATGTGGACTGGTATCTTTCACTATAAATAACAGGAAGCTTCTACCCTTTCCTACCCGTTTTCTCTTCTCATCCATCTTTTCCATTCTCTATTGTCGCTTTTTAGACTAACTGATGCTGATGAAAGTCGTCCATAAACTCATTCATCACCTTATCATGCGAAGACCCACTAAAGCCTTTCCCTCTACTGTCGTGCCATCTGCGCAGTGCAATGTTCGGCACTTTAGGAAGACCAGAGAGAAGGAGGATTCGAATCAGTCTCCTCTCAGGCTCTCCAAACGTGTGCACAAGTTCACAGAGCGTGCTGAAGAATCTATGAAAGGCGGATCATGGCTTGCTACTTCACTGGCGCCACCGAGACGTCGCAGGAGACGGTCCATCAGGTCGAAGAAAATTCAAAATGCAAGTGATTCCAGATATATTGTAGTGCTATTCTAATAGGTGTACAGAGAATTATGCTAACTCGCTGACAGTCAAGAGCTGTTCCGCTTTCCCCCCACGAGGAGACGGGTCCCCTGACAATGACGACGACGCTGATTTGCCAAGCATTGAGGATATCTATAGGGCGATTCAACTTAGCCAAAATACGCAGCAGCTAGCAAATAATGACTAGTAGAATGGGGGAACAGGCAGGTGCTCTTCAGGACTTGATGGTATTCCTATGGTACTTGGCTTTCGTATGTTGGCTATAGGCGTAACGTAACAACGGACCGTTTTACAATTCTGCAGTTTCTTTTCTTCCATATATTTTCATATGCTTTACCATGAACGCCTGACACTATCTTTGATTTCTTTGTTTCTTCGCAATTCTTGGGGTAAGCATTCGATACAGAGCTACTTGGTAGCGGCCATACACAAGATAATATACAATTCAATCGTCACGGACTTCTTCGGACATATCATAGAGATCGAATTGGAACTCTTTTAACTCGCTTCTGAGCAGCAGCAGTGGCTGGGCGCTACGCTTCGTATGATAATATTCCAGTGAGACTTGACCGAGATGTTGAAAGCCTGAGGCTATTCACATGGCCGGTCTCGAATGTTTGGATCTTGAATGCGCAGTACGGCATTGATATCGATTCCAATGTCGTCCACGCCACCCTCACAAGTCAGCATTTTCAGCGATACTGTGGACTTTACCATGAGGTTGTGGTGTCGGACCGTAAACCCACGAATCAGCTTGGCTTTGTGATAAAAATGAAGAAACCTGTGCAGATAAGGAACCGCTTAATTTCACTTCTGAAGCAGCTACAAGTGCTACAGTGGGCAAAATCGGCCATAAAGCTGTGGGATATAACTGCCAGGTGATTTATATTGTTTAAACGGACGTGAGCTCTTGAAGCCTTCGTTTGGCCTATATCTGCCTCTCGATGGCCATGCTCCCATTTTCTTCAATCTCCAGCTGTCCTCATATCAACACAAGCAAGAAATAAGAATGCGAGGATCGTATTGGAAATCATTCTCCCAGTCAGGCACGAGCATCCACAGGTTTCTTCAGGTGAGTAAGATCATCATTCATCGGCGGTCGAGAAGCCCTGAGTCAGATCCTTGTTGAAGCCACACCTACTGACTTCCGCCAGCAACCTTCAGCGGTCCACAAGGCCAACGTGATGCAGCTCCTGAGCGCCAATGACGATCTCACTCAATTGACGGATGGGAGATCCCTCGATGACATTTCTAACATGCCATCAGACGATCGCCGCGCTGTACTCCGTAAGTACCTGGTGAAGGAGGATCCGGTTATTATACAGGAACCTGTTGCTTGGTCAGATGAGGAGAGTATTGGAAGGTTTCTTCTTCTAAAGAGATTCCTCGATAACGACGAGTCTCGACAGCATCTCCTTCTAGAAGCCCGAAGGGTGTTTTATGAAGAGAATTCGTTCGTAATCTCTTTGGGCGGGTTCTCCCGCTTCTTAGATGATATGCTTGGCGATTGGGAAGATACCGTTGCGGTCGAAATGCTGGTGCGGGACCTTACGATTACAGTGGAACGGCAGGATTGCGAGTGCGGGCAGTTGATGGAACACATCCAGAGGCTCTCTTATTTTACCAAGATGCCACAACTTCAAAAGATCACAATTCAATGGTGCACACCGACAAGAAATGTGGACGAGGCTTTGCGTTACGACTGGAATACGCTGTCCAGTAGTAACGGTAGTAAAGGAGCCAGCCTACACAGTGCCACGGACGATGATGGTACTTCCGAGACCGGAGGTTCTGATGAGACTCTGGGGTGGGAGACTTCGGACGATGATATCTGGAGCTTGGATGGAGATGTGCACGGGTGAGCTATCCTATAAGACACTTGGAACAGGACATGGAATGACGTGGTCGTCAAGTGTATGAGAATATTTCAAACTGTAAATCTCGAGAGGCAGAGCAGATTCGTGGGCTTTCTATATCACAACTTTCTTTTGTACCCTGGGGCAACGTAATGACTGTTTGTTATAAAAAACTTCGTCATGCGCTACTATCCATCTCATATGCTTGTGTATACAGAACACTAACATGGATAGTCACCAGCAGGTCTGCAAAAGGCTTAACCATGGCCCGTTCTAACAGTTTGTTTCCTCGAGCAGTCGGATTGGCCATTTGGCTCGATCCTACACTACTTTGTATCAATTCATAACGCTATGTGGCAAGTCGCTTGTTTCGTTGATATCATTGATGATAGTCTCTTGCAAGTATAGTTGTTGTTCCCTGCTTTAATCTGGGAACCTCTAAGCTTTTGGAATTCGAGCATGATGACCGACTATTTGTCCTATAGATATATCCTATGGATGCCATTGACCACATCTAATCCCATCATTTGGCGCATACCTCACACGATTATCAGGATTGTTGCTACGACATTCCGAAATGAAGAACTCTCTCTGGAGGTGAATCGTATCACGGTTGTTCGGGAAGGTGTCTCGGTTCATCCCTCCTTCAACTCGAACTTCACGGTGCAAGGCCTGGTCGTTCTGATGGCCAGAGCTCGGTGAGACACGTCTGGATCTCATCCCTCTTAGCAATGGCCAAATAGTTGGCAAACACCCGGCCACAATTCCCAAGGTTGCCTCAATGACCGTCCATTTCGCGACATCTCTATACATCAGTGAGCAAATGGCCATGAGACGACAGTAAGTGAATCTAGGTCTTACACTGTTTCATAGAGAAAGTCTTCAGTAAGGTCCAGCATCTTGATGTAGGGGATTCGTACTATCATTGCCGCGCCCGCTCTGTTATATTGTCAGTCACGTGAGGGACTTCAAGTCTGAGCCAACCAGGCTCCTCCTGCCCTCCCAAGTAGCCTAACGTCGCCAATTGGCCAGACGAGTTCTGAGGGAGAGCTGCCCGAATACGCAAGCTTGTGACGAATCAAGACTAAGATTACATCCGAGGCAAAGAAGGAAACTTGAAAATATAAAACACCACTCACAGTACGCCTAAACCCGTCAGAGCATGGATTGCTGCTTTGGTCTGCCACGGCAACCATGATTTCCACAAGGTCATAGTGGGCACTACTAGGGCCAGAGCCCAATCGCTGAGGGCCAAAACAACGCTAAGAACTATACCTGCAATCGGCACGATGCTTTTTGAACAAGTGCCAGCTTTGACGGGATGTTTGAACTGCTCCCAATAATAGCCGGCCGGGGAGCACTGGAAAATGCTGGTAAAGAAAAACACAGTCGAAGTGGACCAGACGCAGACAAGACAGACGATCAAGCATATTCTTATAACGGGTTTATCGACTATCGCCCTTTTCGATCGTTCCCCGATGTAAAGGCGATGGAGATACAAGACTACCGAAGTTTTGGTGAAGCATGAAAGTACGGCATATATTATTTCCCCAAAATACCAAGCTTGGAAGCCATTGATAATTTGTACCTCATTAATGTCGTCCGCATGTTGTCCAATTCCGCCGTCTACTATGCCGCGTACTATGACGATAACCTGGGCAGTATAGAGGAGCTGATAAAAGGGTTCACAGTCAGTGTCATTTTGCCATTTTCAGAGGCAGGAAACCTCAGTAGAGAGCTAATAGTGCAGCTAAGCGCAGTTTACCTGTCATATTTGGAATGTGAGCTTACCACAGATATATACATCAACTTGTCGTATATTACATGCTCTTTCATAATGACAGACTGTGCCCAGAACCGCAGAAATACTGAGATATAGACAAGCACGGTACCGCAGATCTGGATAACGAACAGCTCGAGGGCTTTCTCACTGGTATTCCAAGCCATCCTATTGTCGGGGGTAGATAGTGACTGTGCACGCTTTAAAGAACATCAAGGGCTATCCAGCTATCCGATAACCACACAGCAGTTAAGGATAGAAAATGAAAATCCTTTTGTACTACGCTTGCGGTCTAGTACTGTAGGAGCGTAGCGCTATAAGAGTGAAGTCTTATAATAAGACTCTTACCACGCAGGCTTATTCTTCTGCCGATTTGCGCCTCGTCGTGACCTTATAAATCTTTGGATAGTCTTGTCGAATATTGGACGATGCACATTTCAAATTTAAGCTTTTTCTTTGAAGAATACGGGCCAAATTGAGTCAGTTTTTCACATCTAATGTTTCCAATTTTTCCGGATCTAGGTGTGAAGTGGGGAAAGCATTAGGAAGATACTTTCTACTTGGCAGACAAAATATGATGACGAAGGTGACAAGAGTAAATAAGCAAGAGTATTGGTGACTCTGTATTCATACCATTATTCTCTCACCGAGAGCTTGTAATCTCGATTCTATTGGGACCCGCTTGGCTGCAAAGGGACATCAACGGAGCAAGATCGATTTTTAGGCTTAGCGCCTACAAGGCCCAAGCGTAGATATTGGCGTTATAAACTAGAATAGATAGCTACCCTAGACCATCTTGGAGAGATAAAATTTTGACATGCGAGTGACTGCCATTATCAACCGTGCAGGTCAAACTACACATGACGTTGCAGCAGCATTTAAAACTGTCTGATGGGGGCAGCGTGCCGTCAGTTGAAGCTTGTGATCATCAGCTTGCGATAAATTTTAGCTTCTGAGTATTTCTTAGCTCTGTGCTAACATAATCATGATCTTGCCATTTTCGGCCCCGAGGGGATTGAAACCCGGACCGTTCTGACGCTATGAGATCAGCGAAACGGGTTAGGGCCAAGGGATAATTGACATAATTGAATTTTCAGATTTGTGAGATTGACGACATAAGACATTGAACGCATATTAGATTTATCTATACTGTGCGCACTAAAGCATTCTGATAACCGCGGATTTCGATTATCACTGCGGAAGATTAACTCAACTACCCGGTCAACAGAACATGGATTAAAACTAAAAGAGCAATCAGATCATGTTCTGCGATAATCATCGAGCACCCATATTCTATATCAAGGATGGAGGAGACAGACACGTAGACTCATGGTAAGTGACGAAGGACTCATCATACAAATATGGACTTAATTGTGCCATGTTGGAGACAGCTCCGACATTCAGTGACTGATACACTACTACGAACCCCAGCTCCGCACACTGGTAGACACGCCATGAACATCAAGGTTTTGGCCTCTGAAAACTTTCAATGATTCATTAGCCTAATCTGGAAGATGGTTTTCCCAAATTATAAGGGTAAGAGTTCGTTACGCTATTGCATTTGGCACTTGTAATAAAACTATTGGATTTGTCGGTAATAGAAGTTAATAGAACTCCTTTAAAGAAAAGTGTAATTTTAAGTTATGGTTTGCTATTTCTTACGTAATTTATGAATAGGTTTGAAGCACTTCTAATACATTACAAGGTTTCAGTTTTCATCATTTTACTCAAGTCATTCTAGTAG
>JAAOAU010000188.1:0-104251 GCA_013186845.1 Fusarium sterilihyphosum
TCGATCCAGGTTTCGGGGATTTCTTTTGCTGGTTGGGCATCTGATTGTCGAGTATATCATGACATCTCAACTTTTTGGTGTCGCCTATTAAAACACACCTAACTACCACCAACAGCCACTGAAACATGTGAGATCCCTCCGGGGGCTCCTAGCGGAGGGCTCTTCCTCGCTGCGCTCGCACTTGTGAATACCATGCAAGCAACAGGACAGCAAAAAATAAACTTGCAGCAAATGTGAAAGATGCAAAAAATGAGTTCCCCGAAACCTGGATCGAACAAGTGACCTTTCGGTGAGATGCTTAACAATTACAGCCGAACGCTCTTCCAGCTGAGCTATTCGGGGAGATCTCCGAAACCGGAGGAATAGCCATTGGACTTGGTTGGGAATGGAAGTGTAAATTGTACTTATACGTAGCACATTGTCATAGCATAATTAATTGTCAGTTTACCCTATTTGGCCAGAATGATGATTGAATCCGGGAAAGGAAAACTGAAGTAGGGAAGTATTCTCGCAAAGCTTGTGAGAAAACGATCACACAAGATGGGATGAAACAAACCCCGCGTCATCTGTTTCACAATGCGACGCCTCAACACCAAGCCTGCATTTGAGGATACCAAACACTGCATCCAGTCTCATGCACCCAAGCTCGCATATCTCACTCACAGCCAGCACAACATCCATTCCACTTGTACCCAACTTTCCTCGCCGATCGCCATGGCTACTCCTCTGATCGTCAGAGCCATCCCCGAGTAGCTCAGCTGGAAGAGCGTTCGGCTGTAACTGTACCGTCACCGAAAGGTCACTTGTTCGATCCAGGTCTCGGGGATTCATTTTTGCTGTCATTGCATCAGACACTCTGGCGTCTCACCTAACAACTCTCACAGTCCTTCCAACCTCTCCCCTCTCAACCTGTTCAACTCTGCCCTTAACCTTCTTCCAAACCTCCTCAGCAACCTCTTCCACACTCCCGCCCGCATCAACTACCACAAGATCCTCCTCCTCCTGTGTCCAGTCCTCACCCCCATCTAGTCCAAGTTCCTGCGCCGCAACATCCTTTCCGCCCATACTGAGACCCCAGAATAATTCCCGTACACGTTTCTGCATACCAGATCGTTCATAGACCTCTCCACCCCAACCACCTCGAGCTTGAGCTTGCTCTTCGGTCAGATCGAGGAACAAGACAAGATCTGGCCGGGGAAGACCGCGTTCTGGTGCTCGTGCCCAAGGGAGTGTCAGAGAGGGATTTTGCTTGGCGGCTGAGTAGACAATGCCTGAGTGATAATACCGGTCGCACACAATTGTAGTACCAGAGGCGAGTAGAGATTGGATTTGTTTGCTAAACAGTCAGAATTGAAGTATAACAGACCAACTTACTCACACAGCTTCCCATCTGTTTGCGCTAAACAACAAATGAATGACATGATCATCCATCTCGACATCACTCTTGAGATAAGCGTCAATCATCTGTCCAATAGGTGTAGTCCTGTCTATAAAACATGAGCATAATTCACCACTTGTTCAGTGACTTACCAGGAAATCTCATAACCTTGACCTTTTTACCCTCCTCAACAAATCTCTGCTCCAACAGTTTCACCTGTGTAGTCTTTCCACTTCTATCCAAACCCTCCAAAACAATGAATGCGCCTCGAGTTGAATCATCCGCTGTATCAGAGCTCGCAATGGCGGCTGTCGCCAAATCGTTGATTGAAGCCATGATGGTTGATGAGGGGAAGTGGATTGCTGACGAAATATTCACACTGTTTTGGTTAGTGGTTCACGTGGGACACAGTGCGGCAGAAATCAGATCATAATTTACACTCAGAACCAAGACATTCATTCAGACAGTCAGTAATCAATTAATACCCAGACAATAATGCAATCACAAAACTATAGCCCCAGCTCTTGGTAGCCTAAGAAGAAAAGTAACGCCGGCCAAACTCCACCATCCGTATCCATATCCATAGCCATCCATTCCATCATTCATTCCATCCGTATCCATTACCATAACAGTTCATGACTTGTTCATGCCTCGTGCCTATACAGCTTCATCATGTGCGCTACCACTTTCCCATAATTCAAAACTTTCTCCTGTTCCTTCAATTGGTTCCAAAACTGCAGCCTTGCTTGATACTTCTGTGGGCTTGGCCATTAAGCTGTCGATGTCTTCTGTTAAGGAATCGATAGGTTTTTCGACCACAGTCGCAAGTGCAGGCGCAGGCGCATTCACCTCTGGCTCATCCTCAGGTACAAAAATGACTGATGTCTCATCACATCCTTCAGCGTAAAAATCGGCGGTGTTCATTTCTCCCAATGCGACACGTTCTTTCTCAACAATCATGTCATCAGCTTTTGGTGCGCGACGGGTTTGAGAAATGTCATCAGGTGGAGGAACATTTTCCTTATCGCGACCCTCTGCACGGTCTCTGTTGAGCTTTCTTTGACTCTCCTCGTCGGATGAAATGTCAAGTACACATGTGCTGTGCTGAAGAAGGTTGGTCATCTCTTGTTCGGGTGTGTCCTCGTGGATGTCAAAGAACCAGCTAGCCTTCATGTCTGGCTCATGCAGAGCAGTGATGGGTTCCTTCTTGGCGCCATAGCCAGGAATAGTACCCTTGAGAGCAGCATCGAGAGAAAAAGGGGCGGCTGATCCAAGACTGAACGAAGGAGGATCAACACGGGTGTAGGGACCAGCAGTGCGGCGCCGGCTAGATGCGATACCAGATCGCTTGCTTCGGGTGGGAGATCGACCAGCGGGAGCATAAATGGGAGAAGACTTTGAAATGCCAGAGCTGAGTTTGGCGGGTGATTTAGGTTGAAGAGTGCGTCGGGTCTTGGGGCTCGTGAGGCGATTAGGAATGGGAGATGCAGATACAGGTGCAGTAGGCGCAGTAGGCTTGAGGATAAAAGCGGACGGTTTGAGGATGCTGTCCTTTAGGATGTCCTTGTCCTTGGAACCTTTTGATCGCTTGGCAAAAGAAACAGGATCGACATTTTCAGAATCATCGGTATCAATCAATTCAGCCTTTCGTTTACCACCAGTTGGCAAAGCTAACCATGTCAGTGAAGCCCAAACACTCCGCATCTCCACATACCATTTTGCCTGTTCTTGAGACTTGTCAAGGTCTGGAGACGAGTCCCATCAAGGGGAGCAAATGGTTGACGAGTGACAGTAGCCATGATGGACCCAGCAGCGAGTGAAGTTATTGTTTATTGTTATCGCGTGAGTCGAACGTGTAAATGAGTGAAGACGATGATGAGTGAAAGTGGGAGAGAGCGGGTAGAAAAGAGGTGCCAAAGGTGGGTTCTGCTGCGGAGGGCGCGTGGAGAAGATCGGTAATAAGGGAGCTTCAGCGCGAAAGTGGGTTCCCTCAGGGCGTCGTGCCTTGGACGTGAGCGCGGACGTGACGGGCGGCCACTAGAAGCAGGTCACTAGAATGCCTACAGATGGCAGTGGGCCGACAGGTATGAAACAAGAATGCAGATTCGCGACCGTGTTAATTAGCAGTGCAAGGAATCGATCATCGATGTCAGAGAGCTTTGGACATTCTAGCATTAGACAGTCAAGATAAGGCCATCTCTGCCTGAGGTGTTTTCCCCTCAATCAATGCAAGTTGGTCACCGCTAAGCTCTTTTCCAAAATGATTCGCTCAATGCAACATGCCTTGGCCTTGTGGGACGTCCAAAACTCCACAAGCGTCAACCCAGTTCGCTCCATGCCATGTCCAATCGTCGCGCTGAGCGCAAATGCAAGGGAGATTTCAGATGCAGGATGAAGACATTTAACGTAACGCGAGTTCGTGTTCCTTGATCTGTGAGCCCGTACAAGCCTGAACTCAATGCCCAAGTCGTCTGCCCGAACCCGTTGTACCAGCCAGCTATGTGCATGGCCGCCAATATGCGACCATGGTCTCATCACAACATTGGCAGACACCGAATTCCAATTGGTCGTCGTCTTTCAGCTGATCTCACCGATCGCCAACCAGCTATTGCCTCCACTGAAACGGGTCCCTGTTAAGTGTAACTTTATCCTGGCTTGTTACTATTAAAGGCCAGACCACCCGCGATCTCTCGCGTCGTGTCCGTGTCGAACCCCTCTCGATGATACTTGTGTGCAACGCCAATGCATCGAGCTGCAAGTCGGAGGCTGGGAGGCGGGACAGTAACATTCGCTCGGCGTTTGCCACACATTTGACCTGGTCGCATGCACAGCCTGCCAACTCAGAGACCAGATGTGACCGTAGTCTGGACGCACCAATGCTCAAGTCACAATATTACCGCCATGGTCGCATATGGTTGCAGTTGAGATATATCTATTGTAAGCCCCTACGAAGTGATAATACTACAGTCGTGTCTGAGGTTGAATCATAATAATATTCCACTGGTCTGGCCTCTTGACGTCGCCGCTTTCCTCGTCCTCCTCACTTGTCCTCATGAAGATGGTGTGGCCCAGGATTTCCCGACCTACTCGGACCTTGCTCATCATCTTCTAGCATGTGTTGTCGTGGTGGTTTGGTCCGGACCACTGTGTCGCGGTGCAAATGATGAGCTGAGGGAAATGCTCCCGGCGTCTTTTCGTCTTGCCGAAGCAGATGATCAGGACTAGCTCGGTATGTTGCAACTTGATCGAATCCAATGTCGTGATTGGTTTGGGTCTCATTCGTCTCGCTTGCGTCCTGAAACAAATCGTGTCGATGAACTTCAGGTGGACTGGCAGGCGCCTTTGTATCGGTTCGAAGTTGATGAATTGAAGGAGGATACACAGGAGCAGAAGTGTCATCCTTCAACCGGTGAGTTGCGTTGGTTCGATATGGTCCTTTTGGATCTTTGGAGAGGTCGTGACTGTGGTCAAGCGTTGCATCGGTGGGTGCCACTGGATCTCGAGCGATTGATCTCTCCCGGGACTTGCTTCGGCTGCTTGCAGATGAGGTTGGAGACGTGCACTCGGATGAACCTTCGGGAATACATGGAAGGCTTGCATCAGGCTCCGTATCACAAGTGGTGACCTTGCTGTGCGATCTAGAAGTGCTCACGGATGTGGTCATTGAGGGTTCGGTCTCATACCCACAGCAAGAGCGTCTCCGATGATGTCCATGATTGATGAGTTCGTGCTCGATTTGAATGAGGGTATCATATGGATAGCAGCAGCCCCGTAAATTGTCTTCGCTTTGAGTTCCTGCGATGTTGTAGAGATCGCGAACCTTGGTACGCAGATTGGAGATCAAGCCACCATATACTAGAAATGTTAGAGTGTTTGACTTGCAAGGGGACACTTACGAGGCAAGCAGGCAGCGAATTGCACGCAGGGTAGAGAAACGGCCGGGTTATTCAGAGGTTTCGACTAGTATTCCTCTTGTGTGTCGACGATTCCTTTCTTGCTGATATTGAATCTGACACGACCATTCGGGGGTGAATCACATTCAAACGCCTTATCGAGAGCATCCTCATAGCTCTTTTTGGACCGACCGTAAACAATGCAAGGGCAGAGAAATGTTTCCCATAGGATGTTGCATGGGGCGAGATCCTTATCATCGTACAGCCATTGTCCGGCGAAAGGCTTCTCCATGGTGTATAGTGAAACGACAGGCGGCGAAGGGCAAGGAAAAGAATGATGATAATGCAGTGATAAAAGTGTGATGCAGATGATGCAGAGTTTGAGGGCGTGATGAGAAGAGAGGTGTTGAGTGAGGTGTATGTAAACGGCAGGTGAACACTGTCGCGTTGCTTCCTGGGAGCGTGGTGATGCCTTCCTAAAGACAGCAAAGTCACGGGAGCAAATGAAATGCAATGGCAGGAGCTCTTTGTGAGCCCCTCAATCCTCGATCTTCATCACCCGCCAACTATTATCCAGCTTCATTCATCTCCATCCATCGATTCATCAACACAATCATCAGCCCCCGTCATCGTCCTTCATCAATTCCCGTCACCATTCAACTGGCTCTTCACAAGCGGGAATATTAGGCTCTCATTCACAAAGCATACCTTCAACATTGACACCATCTCCCATCATCATTCATTCCACCTCTCGACAACAAATCCCATCATCCCCCTACCACCAATCATCCCCGCTCTTCAATTGATCCATCATTTTCCAAGCGGGATGTCGATTTGGTAGCCACAGACTGCGGCCTACAGTTGCCGGCAAAGTTGCCGAGCTCGCATTACGGTACACTGACTTGAGCTGCACTAGGATCATATTGCCATGAATGGCAACCAAGCTGGCAGTCCCGATATGTCATCAGGCAAGAGCAAACCCACCACTACCCGAACGATGTAGTTGAGTGACGCTTATAAGCACGATCGGAGGTTTGCTGGCAGGACAGCTCTTTCAAGACAAGATCATGAGCTGATTTGAGTACCAGGATGACGATAGACGTTCGAGCAGATGACGGCGAGACTGAGAGCGCTCTATTTCACCAGATTACAATGTGAATGCGGAGGTCACAGAATTCGAGGCCGTCAATTTGTGTTGCTAGGAGTCTACTGATGGGACTCGGACCTGCCCTTTCGATTGCTCCATGGCCGACACGACTGGCCCTCTCGCAAGATGACTACTCGTGCATCAGCGGCTGAGGCAAGCGGACTGAGAGCGCTTCTTTGACCTGGCACAGCTAGGGTCTTGGCTGATCAGAGCATCAAGTTCCCTTCGAAACATCTCAAGGTTCTTCAAGCAGGTGGTATCTCGGCCATGGCTAAGCACTATATAAGTCTGCCCGGCCACCATTGATTCGCATACTAACAGTCCAAGGCTACTTTTGCAACCCCAGAGAAGGTATCAGTACCGCTTCACTCCATATTGCACGCCGGTGTTATCTGTAGTTGAGGCCTGTGGCTGAGAACTCAACAGCACACAGAACTTAGCACCCTGAGGGCAACGGAGAATGCTTTCATGCCTTGCCCGTTTTCGAAGTCGAGAGTGTTTGCGGTGACGCTGCTGTCCACGTCGAGGAGAATGAACCCATGCGGCTCGCTATTCGAATATTGCCCCTCTTGCAAATATACAGCAAACCGCTTCACAGGACAAAGGCTACCTTGGCTCAACCCCCCAATATCCCCGCCCCCCGAGCCGTTGCTGATGCTATCCTGACTCCGCTACAGAGCCGCTTTTCTCCCAGCTTCACCTCCGCCATTCAACTTTGTCGGCAGGTTCCACGCCAATCATACCAGAACGCCTGGCTAACTGACGACACAGACCGTGCGGTATTTGGAAACGCTCTGTGTGATCATCTAACCCAATTTGTTGACAATTGGCAACTCGACCCAGAGGTACTGCCCGATGTGTCGCCTGGACGGCTGCTGATGAGATACAGCAACACCTCTTTGAACCTCGAACAACTGTGACTGGCCTTATGACCACAGAGATAAGGACTGCTCATGACCAGCGGTTGAAAGGGAGTAGGCCCGTAACGCTGCAGCAAGCACCTGCCTACAGCTAAACCTTTACAGTCTGAGAAACAACACGCATTCCCCTTTCAATGATGTTGGCTACCCATGTCAGGCTGCTGCAGGTGCTGCCACAAGTCTCGATGTCGCTAGAGAATGTACTGACTAGATGTAGACACACCCCGTCCAACCATGTTCAACTCTGGCTCGTCTTTCGGCTCAAGTGAATTCAGCTACTTGCCGATTAACAGGCGACCCTAGATGGTGCTTCTGAGACGATCTACGATAAGCAACCCCGCCACATGTGAGAGGGCCCTCAGACCCCTACCTAGGACCATGTTCGTCTGGAGGGAAATCTGACAATGAGATACAGTTGCTTGATCGTGACGACAAGCCTCCCACGAACTCAGATGTTGCTCGGAACACCGCCATGATCATGGGGGCTCGTTTGAACATACGAAAGAAATGACATCTACATTCTCCATCAGCAATCGTTTGGTATCTAGACATACCTACCTTGATAGAGTGACAACACTCACCACTGGTCAGCCCATACAACTACCATGTGCCTTGCGGGTTGCTCAAACCCCCATTGTGGCTTTCTCGACCTCAATTGACGAAGAGGCCAACGATAATCAGAACCAACCGGCAATACAAAGACGTTACCAGCGAACTTGGGCTACTCTTGTTGACATGTTGACTGACATTCAACAGTCATGCAAGATACAAACCAATTCTGCGGAACGATCAAACCCACGGCGCTGAGGGTGACATCACGAAGGGGATCAATACCAGCTTGGTGCTGAGAACGCTGTATAGCTCGGAAAGTTGACTGAACTCTCATGCACTTGAAGATGCTCCCGATGTCCGGACGGTGAAGTTTGACCAGAGGCGAGTCAGGGTCAGCGCATTTCAGCACTGATAGCCCAGTGAATCAAATGTGCTCTTCACAGACTTGTGCAACATGTTCAACCCCTATTAGCTCTCGGCATCAATTTTCTATGAGAGTTGATGATGTCTCGATATCATTGTGATCGATGAAGAGGCGGCCTCCACCGCTATATCATGACCTTACGGCCAGCGTCCAACCGGCGCCGGACACGCTCCTCAAGCCTTTTACCGTTGGAAACCTCGAAGGGGCGATGATGGTTTGTTGAAGAGGACCTCGGCGATCGGCTTCGGCTTCGAATTCATATGAGTATCGACTACACTGACCATACTGTACAAGTGGTTTGAATAACGCTGGTGCTCACACACGACGGGAACAGATAAATATACGGATGACACAGCCTTTCGCTTGGTCACGAATTCTGACTTGACGACTGACATCTAATCGCTGCATCAGAAGGCCTTCGAGTCTTCGCTCCGCCGAGTAGCCACGAACAGGCACCGAGAGTCAGTCAAAAGGGCGTGACATTCGTCCTTAGTCTTGAACCATGGCTCATGGCAGTACCGGTGATGACTGCACTATGATACTCTGTAAGTGTTCCTAGAGGCTCTCATATTGCCTTGGTACGATGTCGGCTGATAGAAATGCAGCGCCCAAATTACTACACTTGTTTCCAAGTACCGACTTGACCATCGACTTGCACCCGTTGTATCACAAGCTCCCCAGTGTCCATGAGGCACTAAGGGTAAGTTGAAAGCAGCAGGTAATCGCAATTTTTTCGAAATTTACCATCAGCGCGGCCCAAACTACTCAACTCTTCTGTGTACTCTGTAACTGCTGTTGAAGAATACTTATGATATGTCCAGACATGGCGACGACCAACATGAAACGAGCCCGAACCACCAGAATCCGTCGATAATCCTACCCTGCAGCTGACCTCGGAAGGAACTGAATAATGCTGAATGATTGATACCGACCTCATATGAATGTCAGTGCACAATCTAATGACCATATCAGACAATTGAAGCCGGTGAAAAACAGATTTTGGCCGCTGGAACCATGAATCTTCCACGAACATTCAACGCAAGCTATTGCGAAACTCTGCATCATCAGCCCCAACACCTACTCGAAGCACTACACGAAGTCAAAGTCATCCACGGCAATCGACATTGGCTTCCCAAATGTTCATGGAACAGCCAGTGAGTGCAGTCCACAAAAAGTCGCAAATCCTGTATAATGCTGATGATATACATGGATGAGAGCGATCGTCGAGTAACAGCTCCTCGACCTCTAGCCACCCTAGGTTCCGATTTCATGTCGGACGTTCGCACAGCAAGGCAAATGACTCTAATTATCTCCCACCCACTTAGACGCCTGTCCTGCACACTGAAAAGAAGTTGGGAAAAGCGATGCGTTTGATGCTTCAAGTTTGCAACGCTGCTGATGCCAACACCACCGAGTTACGTGGGCTGAGACGCCGCCAACGAGTGCATTATAGGACCATTCAGCGTTGCTCGACTAAATGATTTGCCCTGTTCTGCTATCTATCGCTTCCGATACATCATCTGCCGTTCACACCCAAAGCTGGAGGGTGCTGAGATGTCTAGACTTTGACGCCTGATAGGAAGAGGTTTCCTTCAGCGATCGCCTCCCCAAATCTCGACCTTGTCATTGAACTTCAACCGTTGAGTCAGATAAATGTAACCCTATTCATTCTGCCGGAGAGTTGATGGTCAATGGATTGGACATGGTGGTTGGGATTGACTACGAGTCTACCTGCCCATGTAGCAGCAGCCGGCGACATTTCCTACGCATGCCGCTGAACCTATCCCAGATTCCGTGACAGGGCCGTGTCCCAATGGTCTCTTAGCGATAGCTACTCGAACCCATTGTCCATCCGGTCATCGTTTATCTGCACCCCTTACCATCTTGGCAAGTTTCAAGAGGTTGACTTGCGCCGCTGCTTATACATCTGGCAAGCTTGCTCAAGCTGACCACTCCAGTTCAGCTCAAGATGTTAGATCCATCCTTGCGGTCTGCGCAGTTGATGACTGGACTATTTCGGGACGACTCAAGTGAACAAGCGGCGTCTATTATAACCAAAGATGTTGTCAACTGACACAAAACTCACAGATCCCAACCACTTCCCTTCGGTTCTTGACACTCGAATGCGTGGGGAAGGCTGATGATTTGCACCGAAACAACCTGGCGGCCGATCAAGTTGAACACTCTGCCTCTGGCTCAAGATACGAACCTCGAGTCCCCCTGCTCACTTGATCCTGGTGAGTCTCTGGTCATTCTAGTCTTTTCGTCAGCCTCGACAGTCGAATTGGATCGCCTTCGAAGATACATGCCACTCAATCTGGAGGCTTTCAAGACGAGCAGTCTGAATGAACCCAAACGCAATATAGTGCCAGACGAAGATTGCAGATCGTCTCCAATTCGAACAGCCTGCACGAATTCCCTTTGGCACGATGATTTCCACGAATGCACCAAGGTTGTCTTGCACTCGAAACGCGACAGTTTAGACACCAGATAAGGCGGCTGCGTTGCACACTCAGCGAAACTCCCATGCCCATCGATTTGACGACCAGGAGACTCCTCCAAATGGCCAGATCAGGCGAAGGCACATGGCCTTCCATCACTAGAGCGCTTCGACTGTCCGTAAATCACCAACCAATGCAGATGTTCGGGACACTGACTGCCTAGAGTTACGCTGGCGTCAAGTATGGACCAAGCTGAATAGCTTTGCATCTTGATATCGAGCCCAGTCTTCCCGTCTGCGCTTGGGTTCTGTCAGCTCTTCCAGCATTCATGGGGCTGAGATCTCATCGAGTCTGCGCCGTTCAGGTCAAACGACGATGTCGCCCACGCTCTACAACTTTCTGGCTGCCACTGCAAGTCACCAAACCGCCATAACTGAAGAACGCCGATTGAGTGCCGACATACGATGTCAGCAAGCTAAGTTGGAACTGAGATCTACGAAGTCCGTCGTTCTGTATGCATCAGAAACCGATACGTGCTCGTGGTAGTTCTCAGTACGACTGACATGACACAAGCCGAGCCAAGTCTCCAGGTATTGGACTCACCAGCATTCAGGACGCTGACTGATCCCCCAAATATTTGCCGCGCGGGCTGTCTCATGCAACGTCAAAGCTCACCCAAAGGCTCATATTCGATGCATCGAACCATCTTTTTGAGCAGTCGTTCACCACCCAGCGCTTGTCATTGCAGTGAGGACGTCCGTGCTCTTCAATTCCATTCGCATATGTTGCCCAATCGTAGGCGACTTCACCTTGGTCGAAGGTACTGATTGGATATGTAGGTACGGCGTTGATACAAGAACGACACGGTCTTAGACAACACAGATTTCAACGGCAGCACTTTCCGATACGGTGCGCGTCAAGATACCACGTTTGGCATGCATTGCCTCCAATTTGATGCTTCAAACAAACCTTCGGCGAATCTCTGTGCACATTCGCGCTCATCATTCAGGCGAGTTCATGCGCTGATATTATAGGGCCAAGGACCAACCAAAAAGGGATGACTGCATTTTAGACATCGACACCGAAGCACTGGCATCAATCGACGAATAAAGTCAAGACGTCAGTATCCTGGCACTTACCACTACCTTGAGAAAAATGCACTCGATTGACATCAAGTGGCATGATGGTCTCGTTGTGGCACTGATCTCAAATTAGACCAATATTTGTGGGCAATAAAACACCCTGACAGGGATCACTGAGTCCCCCACTCAGGAGAGACTTGATTGTCACCACTTATTCGTATCAAGGGTAAATCCGAATACTGTGGTTCAATCAACTGCCGTACTGCCACAAAGTGTCACTATCGTCATCGGCTGAACCCACTGTATCACATCAAACCTTCAAATGTGGCAATAGGGACAATAAGAATTCCAACTTGAAGTCCGTTTTTGGTAAAGAAAAACGGCTATCAGTGGCAGCAACACAATGACAGCGCCACTGAGCACCACGAACTCAAGTCTAGAATTCTTCTTATCCATTCCTTGGCAATGGAAGCTAATGCAGGGACCCCAGTAAATGCAGAGACCAGGTTCTGGACTTTAACTGAAGAACTCCTCACTTGCATTGAGGGGAACTTGCATTGGGATATTTCGCATCTGGTACGTAAATCTGAATGACTGAGTCTGTGATATCGGATCTATTATACGCGGAGATTGGGATGAATTGCGATCCAGTTGCCGAATCTTTATACGCGGGTTTCTTGCTAGACACGGACACGATTCCGAGTGCGATAAGAATACACGGAACTCCAAAACACAAGTGGATGCTGTGCCGTGATTGAAACACAACGAATAGCACAACCATGAAATCAGATTCGATCGTGGCGATACACATCAACATTGTGGAAAGCTTCTTTATTCAGGACAGGAATTCTGTGGCTTTGCTCCCGCTGTTTGAAGCCAAACCTTGTGCCTGTTCCTGGCTGACTCCTGGGAGATCAACAGGATCTGTCATGTGTGAAGTCATACCAGATGATTGACAGCCGACTGACCAAATCATCAGTTGGGAGCGTGACATGGACGATAGTTGGACACTGATCACGGCATCTCGGCTGCCAAGAAGAATAATCTTTCTTGGCTTTGCGGAGAGATACTCTTATGGCACAGCCTAACAGCTTGAAAGAAGTGCAATTGGCGAGTCAGTGCCAAGAGCCGGCGATTAACCCATGTTGGTGGCGCCGGCGAGAATTAGCATTAGGATGCGGGTAAATCACTAGATAAACTTGAGCCATTTTCGAAGGGATGGAGGTGTTATTCGTGGGAATCGATCTAGAGACATGCAGCCGTGCCACATGGGATCTGATCTGAAGTCTGGGTCTGTTGGTCTTGTTATCTGAGGGATTTCGGCTACAGTCTCTGTCCAAGGTACCTAGGCAATGCATTTTGTGATGTTTTTGTGCATGTGTTGTGTTTGTGGACAGCCGCGTGTTATGCAGACGGACCAAACCTTGATTGGTGATGCCATGTTTCGATTGAATGGTGATGGTCCTGGAGCAATCTAGAGCGTAGCAATGGCCTAGCTAGCCTAGCCGGGGACCCCCGCTGGACCTAGCTCGTTTAACTGGGAGCTCCCACCAAGCCCAAAGGCGGCAAGCCAGCAGTTAGCGCACCCGGTTCGGGCCCAAGCGTTGAAATGTGCAGGGGGCTTGGTTCATTTTGGATTAGTTAGGGGTTCCCTCTGTCATGTCTCTGTCTGCTGTGCTCCTGTTCTCCTCTTCTACGTCTTTTGTGGAAGTCAGGTCAGTCGAGAGAGTTTGTCCCATCAGTGGCGTTGCATTGCGTTGCGTGTGTTGAGAAAGAACTCATATACAAGGTTCCTTCTCTCGGGCCCCATCACTTCACTCTCCCTTGCTTCGACCGTCTTCTTCTTTATCATCGCAATCTCGTCTCTTTGGGAGATCCTCTTTGGTTCTCTTCTATTTTCTTGGCTTTATTACTTGCCCCATCATAACCAACCCAAGCGTCCCATCACCGAACGGACCTGAACGACGATCAATCCATGTTCTAAAGACTTGCCTTCACTCCTTGCCGATTGAGGATCATCTCTTGCATCTACATTCATTCGCATTCATCTACATCCAACTGCGCAGAGATCCCAACCTTGGTTTCACTCAAGTATGTACCAGCCGTTGGTGTCACTGTCACACCAGCCATAGCCACGCGTCACTAACCGCGACAGCTTTCAATTCATCCAATCCTTCAAACTTGAATCAATCAACATTCGACAACTCATCGCTTCATCATGCCTTCAAACTACGAAAAACTCTCCCGCCCAAGCGGCGAGACAAACCTCACAATCCCCGAGAAAGCTGCCACAAATGCGACCGTAACCGAAACCCCTCGCATCAGTACAACATCCACTCCCCAAACAGACAAACTCAACCCTTTCGACACCGACATCGAAGCCATGGTCACAACACGAACATCAGATTCATGCATGCACAAGACATCGAGCACGCCTCTCGCGCGAAAGACCGACTGCCAAGTTTGGCCCGGAAAAGATCACTGGAAGCAACAGGCCAAGGCCGCAAAGGCAAAGAACCGCTGCACCTGCATGGCCAAGCTTAGCCAACGCAATCGATGGATCGTCAAGGGGTTGATCATTTTCCTCGTCGTCGGCATTGCCGTCGGTGTTGGCTTTGGCGTCAGCAAGCCTCTCAACGCTCCCATATGGGGAGACAAGGACGACAAGTAAATGTCTGCACAATATTCGACTTTGCCTGCATTGACAGGATTTGTTTCAGGACTTTGTTCCAAACTTTGTTATCGCTAGCGCGCTGATTTCCTTTTCATGAACGGCGTTGTGGTGTCATTTGAGTTGGCATTTCTTAGGAGTGATGGATTACAGGACAAGGGTCTTATTTTATTGGGGGTAGACCAAGACTAAACTAGAGTCTAGAATAAAGTCTCGACGGTGGTCGTCAATTCACATCTGTACTCACAGTTGAGGTTATCCATACGTGAAGGCACTAAACCCTGCACCTCCACCAGATCTTCAGGAACAGTAGATGCGGCCCGTTAGGTAGGTCTGTCTGTGGGGAACGGAAAGATGCAGATTCGTGAGAAAGCTCTCTTGATTTGGAAATGGCTGCAAGGAAATAGCCAGTCGAGGCTGGAGATGCTGATGGAGGGGATCCACAGGTACCCGAAGCATCCGATGGGGAATGTCCAAAAGATATAACCGCTGCCGCCGCCACTCAATTCGAGTGTGAGCCTACCTGAGGTAATATGCATACGTGTTGGAGTTTCTCAGCTGTCTTTCTGTATCCAGCATTGGAGAGTTTCGGTGGTCCTGTCGCGCTTGTTGTCGCATTTCTATGCAGACTGATACTATCCAGGCTAGAACAATGAGCCCGACAAGAACAAAGCAAGCCAAGGTGAACATGTTAAAGGCTGTTTGTGTGTTTATTTGATGAACGGAACAGAGTATTAATAGCCACAACTGTTTGTATTCTCTATCAATAAGAACAGTCACTGTTCTTTGCCATCACTGCTTTGCCAGTCACTGCATCGTAGGGTTTGTTCACAATGTCAAAGATGTTGTAAACGAACATTCACTGTTCAAACACGATGAGCACAAACAAGTGAATCATTCACACACACAAGATGCAGCATAAAGCCTCCTGCATCGCCTTCATCTCATCATTATCACATCACCACATCACCACTCATCACATCCACACATCAATTATGACCAACTCTTACCTCCCAGCTTCCTTCACAGGCTTCCTCTCCTGGCCTGTTCGCCGAGACGATGCCCCCCAATCCAAGAGCGACAGCATCCTCACCATGGGTATTGTCGGCGGCATCATTCTTCTCTTTATCGTACCGCCCACCTGGTACTTCATCGCCAGGACCATTCGACTTCGAAGGGCAGGGCTCAAGGGGAAGGATATTGAGCAGGGTGTGCAGAGTCAGAGCCAGTGAACAAGAGACGCAAATTGTTCACCAACGGTTCAGAACACTCTGCATGAACACTGGTCGATGACCATAAAACAGCATATTCGCAGCAGTATATAACTACTACTCTCCCATCACTTCACCCTCATCACCCTCACCACATCAACACATCACAATGGCCAACTCTAACCTCTCAGCTTCCCTCTCCCTCGTCCGCCGCAAGGATGTCGAAGCACTGCCCGATTACATGACCACCTGGCTCATTCTTGGCATCTGCTCTGGTACTATTCTATGCATCATGCTCGTCTGGTCCATTGTGATCTGTTGTCGCCAGAGAAGGCTCCGTGATATCGAGGAGGCTCATGAACTGTCGTCTGTGGAGACTAGTTCTCGCTGATGGTGAGTAAACGCAGGCTGTCTAGCTTTAGGAATAGATAAAAAGAAGAATAGATTTGTTCCCCAAACCTTTGTCCAATCGTGAACCAGACTGTCTGAAATTTCGTGATGAATCATTGTTAAGCCTTTCACATAAGCTCAAAGTTAAGAGCCACACGCGGTATATCTCAAATCATGTTTCATGGGCTGCGGTATCATGAAAAGTACACCAACAGTGAGCGAACGGCATCGACTGTATCTGAGCCCACAATCCCCGAGGACCTCAAAATGATCAAGAAGAATGTTCACTGTGTAGCTGTTCCCAAGTTCTCGACGACTAAACACGCCATCAGATCACAGAACATACTTCCTTGGTCAAGTACAAGTGAATAAAGTTGTACTCACCTACAGAGACTTTCAATATAAGCCATCTCCTCCTAAGTTTAAGAAAAGGTTCATGTCTCCTACTCTAATATATGGATCGCACTGAATCACAGATAAAATGCGCCCGAGGCACATCATGCAACCATCACCAGCGATGTACGCAATACTCATACCTCTCCTCAGTATCATCATCTCCTTCAACATCACCCTCGGCATCATCATGTGCTACTTCATCCACCGCAGACGTGTCCCCGACGAGGAAGCAATTGAACTCATAGAGACCAAGCCAAATCTCGAGCGAGGCATGCTCGTCGAAATCATCTCCATCTATCGAGACGGCATCGAGATCTACACAAAACACAAAGCACCTGCCGGCAAACGTCTGTACTACCATCCTTCACTCAAGGACCCCGAGCAGACTCACATGCACCTCCACAACATCCCAATACCCCCCAGACGATCAATAGACGACCTCCGAAGAGAATTAGTCGCAGGATTAGATTGGCTACTCCGATCCACTAAACAGTAATCAACACGACTACATGGTCACTCCCTCGCATCATTCATCTCATCTAGCATACACCAATACGATTAACATTCGATTGTATCTCTCAAATACTTCAATAGCCCGCCGTGACCACCGACCGGTAAAGCTGGCCACATTAATGCGGTCCTGCGCCAATCCCCATGTTTATCTATCCCAGAGGTGATTCCTGACCCCTTCCGTAATTTGCCCTAGTAATCTCAAGTTTGAAGAAAAGGTGTCGATCCAGTTGTGTTGTATGCAATGACAAAGGAAATGGTTTGCTCGCGACTCTCCCGTCGCTTGTCGTTATGTTGTCAGTTTCAACATTTACTCGTTATTCCGTCCACTACACCGACTGGTACAAAAGGAGCGGCTCGCCGACGTTTTCGATTTCGGGGATCGTGCATTTCAGGTCAAACGCTTTGGATAGCACAATTTTGAAGATCTACCCAGTTAGCACACTGTACTCCGACTACCACGAGGTCATACCTTTTGCACGTTGATGCTGTGACTTGTACTCGAGAATATTAATGCAGCTCTCATGGCTTTCGCAAACCGTCTCGCCTGTTGCCGTCAGTATGGTTGGGTTTCCCTCCGGGGGCTCCTAGCGGAGGGCTCTTCCTCGCTGCGCTCGTACCTGATTTGAGATTTCTTCTTGATCTTGGGGAGGAAAGTTGACAAAGTGGTCGTACTTTGTACCGACGAGAATCGGGATGGCCGTCTTGTTGAACCCGCGTCCCTGTCGATACCACTCCTTGATGCTATTCAATGTACTCTTGCGGGTGAGGTCAAACATGAAGAGGATGGCAACAGCGTCGTTGCACACGAGAGGCAACATGTTGACAAACTCTCGTTGACCACCGAGATCCCAGATCGAAAAGGTGATTTCCGTGTTACGAATGGAGATTGTCTTTTCCATGAAATTGACACCCAGCGTCTGGATATAATCCTCATCCCAGCTCCCTTCGACGTACTTGACCATCAGCGAGGTCTTGCCGATCTGCGCATCACCAACCATTCCGACCTTGATGACTACATGGTTTCGACCGTTGGATGATGGCTCACCGGAACCCTGTCGATAGTCGTTGTACGCTTGGTGTGCGGGGTTGGACAAGCCACTGGCTGGGCGGGAAATTGGCGGTGCGGTTTGAACGGGGGGAGTATATCTGGTGGACGGGTCCTCTTGTCGTGGACTTTGAGCTAGCCCTTGGTCGAGGGATGTGCTTTGCTGATGATGGAACCCATTCGGGTGGGGAGATTCTTCGATGCCTCCGAGGGTCTCGTCTTGGCCTGGGGGTGGCAGTGGGATTTCATGGGGAGGTGAACTCATCAAGTGTTCCATGGTCGTAGGTTCGGCCGGAGCCGAGGGATTCGTGTAGTCGTCCAGCGTGAAGGTGTGACGGGTATCGAGGTTGACGAGTCAAGGTGACGGTGAAGCAGTCGAGTCGAGCAAACGAAAGAAATCGGTAGAGAACGTGGTCGAAGAGAGTGACAGAAGAAAAGATCAGCTTGTCAAAGCATCAAGCTAGTTGACAAGTGATGATATCGTGATGCGCAGCGGGGAGGTCAAGACAAGGCAGCTGAAAGGTGGCGGAGTCGAAAGCCACCAGAGTGAAACCGTGAGACAAGCCGTTTAGCAATGAGACCTCGGCGGCAGAATACTAATCGCGCTGACACTCGTTTTTCTTCCAAACTGAAACCGGACGATGCGTTTTGTTGGAGCAGAGAGTTTGCGCTGACGTTTGGAGAGGATGATGATGGGAGCCTCTTGTTTAGGCCAGAAGCGGGACGGAATTTCAAGGCACCGGGTTTTGCAGGTGGTACAAGGCTAAAGTGGAGGGACGGATTTTAACAGCACAACAGGGGATGTAGTATTTGAGATGAAATGATCTGAAAATAGTTCAATTGTGTTAATTTGAGATAGACTTTGCTAGTCCCTGCTTATGCGTGAAATGTTGTGATGATGATGGTGGTGTTTTAGCGTAGCGCAGCGCGTCAACGCGTTTGGGCAAGTAATTGGTGTATGGCCAGCTGAGATTGCGCAATAACTGCGTTTGATCTGTCCCAGCTGAAAAGAATCATCAATATTGTCATGTCAACAGCAATCATGTTATTCTAAGATATGGTACGGTAGCACGAGCGCAGCGAGGAAGAGCCCTCCGCTAGGAGCCCCCGGAGGGATACTGACTGCAACAGGCCTGCACTAAACACCAAATAAACAGTGTTCCAAACCCCCACGTCGATATCTCCGATTGGACAAATGTTTCCTCATGTCTTGATCAACGGCACAAGTCTTGTGCCTTAATTGAAATCACATTCCAAGGCATACGGAAATTACTGCAGAATTGATGGACTGTTGTAGACTGTTATGAACTTCATGATGCTGACTAAGTCGGCTTCCCTCCGATCCACTCGGCCCATCTCCGCATGATGCCGACAAAGCTTGAACTTTGATATCACCATCCGCATCATCACAATGGCCTCGATTTCCCGGTCCCTACGCGCTGCAGCCCCTCTGGCCAGGGGTATTGTGCCCCGCGCAGCCATCCGCACGCCGATCCGAGCCTTCTCGTCTACCAAACTGAGTATGTGCGCTGGATCGCTACAATGACGACACTGACCAAACAGGCCTTGCTCGAAAATACACCAAAGACCACGAATGGATCGATCTGTCTGCCGACAAGAAGCACGGTTTCGTTGGAATTTCTGAGTACGCCGCCGAGCAGCTCGGAGATGTAGTCTACGTGGAACTGCCCGAGGCCGGAACATGGGTCGAGCAAGGCGACGCTGTCGGAGCCGTCGAGTCTGTCAAGTCAGCCAGCGACATCAATGCTCCTGTGCGTCTACGAGTCCTACAAGTCAACGACACCCTCGAGGAGAAGCCCTCGACCATCAACAAGGTCCCAGAGGACGACAGCGCTGGTGGCGGTTGGATCGCAAAGGTCGAGGTGGATGAGGAGGGTGCGAAACAATTTGAGAAACTATTGGATGCCGAGGCCTACAAGACTTTTGCTGGAGCTGAATAGAATACAAGGGTATTGATCTGCCGTGCAGTCCCTACGCTACTTGACCGTCTCCGGGACTTGTCGGAGCCTAGTGATCTCATCAAGAATACTACCGCCTCCCCGTTCAACCAGAGCATTCGCAAGCTTCCTCCCAAACTTGTCTGCCTCCTCGTGTGTCTTGACAGGTTCTGTTATGTCAGAGTCGACGCCGTGGTCACCCCGAAGGTTGACAACTGTAGCCTTCATATGTAACTTGTCGTCAACCCATTTGGTCTCGACGCCGATAGGAACACTGCAGCCGCCTTCAAGTGCCCTCATGAGTGCTCGCTCGGCCTCGCACGCAAGAGCTGTTTGCTCGTTCTCGATCGTCTTGAGCAACCGAATCACCTCCTCGTCATCCGCTCGGCACTCAACTCCCAGCGCTCCCTGGCCGACAGCATGAAGAATGCCGCCATTGTCAGACTCTAGAAACTGTGTAATGTGGTCTCCGAGATCCATCCGCTGGAGACCTGCCGCGGCCAGAATGATACCGGTCAGGTCGGGGTCCTCCTCGAGCTTGCGTAGACGAGTCTGGATGTTTCCTCGGTGGTCCTTGAACTTGAGCGTCGGGTAACGTCGAATCAACTGCGCAATTCGCCGAACGCTGCTTGTGCCGATGATGCTCCCGGCCGGCAGATCGGCCAGCGTCTTCCAGCCGTGCTTGTCCTGCAATTCCTTCTTGATCACGAGTGTATCTCTCGGGTCCTCGCGGGACGTGACACATCCGAGAACGCAACCCTCGGGCAGAACCGTCGGCATGTCTTTGAGCGAATGAACAACAATGTCGAGCTCCTTGTTCACGAGCCTCTCCTCCAGCTGCGAAGTCCAGAGACCCTTCCCTCCAAAGTTGTAGAGCGCAGTGTTCTGATCACGATCGCCCGTCGTTGTCATGCTGTGGATGTTGAATTCATGGTCGGGAAAGTTCTTCTTGAGCGCATCGACGACGATCTGCGTCTGCGCCAGTGCAAGGGGCGACTTTCGCGTGCCGACGTTTACGACGCCTTTTCTCTGCGATTCGGCCATGATTGTTGATTGACGAGTGTAGGATGACGACCCGTACCATGGAGGGGCACGCTCTTTTCCAACGATGGTGGGGCAGTACAGTGCGGGGTCCAACACTGTAGCAGTGGAAACTTCATGATGTAAATGTGGATGTATGTGATCGTGATCTCGACCCCCGATATGACGAGTTGTTGCGCATGGTGGCCGATTTTTTGGCTATGGTTACCCTCGGATAAGCGTAAAAGTAACATTAAATAACTTCCTAGCACGTATGGAGTTGAGCTGGGTGACGTGAGAGTAACAAGCGAGTGCCGGTCTGAGCAACACTTCGGCATAGAGCAACGGATATTTGGCATCAACGTTCGACCTTGAAGCATGTGAGGCATGTGAGATCCCTCCGGGGGCTCCTAGCGGAGGGCTCTATCTCGCTGCGCTCGGGAGGAGGTCGACGAAGACAGACGAAGACAGACGAAGGATAGATTAGTAGGACAAGACGATTGTATAACAAACAGCAGCAACATATATAAGAAGAGACATCAAGCAGTTCAAATCACCACCATCAACACTCGTTAATATGAAGTTTCAACTTACTATCCTTACTCTGGCTGTTCTAGCCCTTGCAAAGCCTCAGGCTCCTCCTGATCCAGCACCAGCTCCCCCTGACCCTGCTCCAAGTCCCCCTTCAACCTCTGAGCCGCCTGCTCCTCCTCCTGATCCCCCAGCTCCGGCACCTCCAGCTCCTCCTCCCGTCCCTCCTCCGGCTGATCCCCCGGCTGACCCTCCCACCGAACCGTCTCAACCCCCTCCTCCGCCACCTCCGTCTCAGCCTGTACCTCCTCCATCCGGACCAGCTCCTGTTCCTCCCCCAGCTACTCCGGACCCAGCACCTCCTCCGGACCCAAGTCCCCCTCCACCTCCGAGTTCAACCGCCGAGCCTCCTCCTCCCGAGGGACCAATCTGCGAATGCGGCTACACTTACTGCTCTTCAGTCCTCAAGGGCATGGGTACGTCCACAACCCCCCCGATGTTCAACACTAACATGTCCAGACAACCCGTGGAATGAGGATCAAATCTCGCAGGCATACTGCGGCACGCCCAATGTGAAATGCGACGGCGAATCACCAACCAGCAGCATAGACAATGCGCTGTTTATCTGCCTATGCGACCAGCCAAGCCAGAAAATCGGAAACCATCTCGAGCTTCTCTGCGGCTGCGACAAGTGTCTCGTTGTCAAGCCTGACTACAGAGGAAGATGCAAGACTCCCCCGTTGGCTGGATGCAAGGGCGGCAAGGGTGATGGGAAGGATAATAAGGTCAGAGGAACCAATCCACTCGGCTTCTGGATGTAGGTAATCGTGGAGGAAGTCACTCATTTGGTGTTTTTGTTAGATCCAAATTGACCCATGCTATTGAGCTTCATGTCTGTGTCCAATCAACAAGACTGCACACGAGCGCAGGGAGACAGAGCCCTCCGCTAGAAGCCCCCGGAGGAATCTCACCTCTCATTGTTTCTGATTTCTGCATCAATGTGACAATCGCATGATTCAAGAAAGCCAGCTTACACATCAAGTGGACCTCTTTCTCTTCCATGAGCGTCCATCAGCGGTGCATGCAAATCTCGAATCGGCCGCCCCGGGTACGTGACCCCGGCCCGCCCCACACAAAAGCCGGCGCTACACGGGGTTAAGTGCCGAGAATGGACGGCTAGGCCCGTTAGTCTGACGTCAGTCGCAGCAAGAGCCGAACGGAAGAGTTTGTCAAGGTGCTCGAAACGGTAGAGAATTGGTCCGACTGCAAGGGTCCAAGCGTGGAGAAGCACGACGTCTGCATGTGGTATAAAGGTGAGTGCGTCATCCATTAGAGTTTGTCTCACCATAGCATTTCATCTCATAACTCATCTCATATCAACAACAAACTCACCCTTTCACTCAATACCCATCAACACACATTCCACAGATACCCAATTCATACACAATGGCTCCCAAGGTTCTCGTCGTTCTCACCAGCCAGTCCAAGATGAACAATGGACACCCTACCGGCTGGTACCTGGTAAGCCACCCGCTCACTCACTCACTCAACCTCAAACTAACCACCGCCAGCCCGAGCTCGCCCACCCCTACTATGACCTCGTCAACAGCGGCGTCGAGATCACCGTCGCCTCTCCCGCCGGCGGCGAAGCACCCCTCGACCAAGCCTCCGTCGAGATGTTCAAGGGCGACGAGGAGTCCGTAAAGTTCCTCAACGAGAAGAAGCAGCTCTGGGAGCAGACCGCCCCCCTCAAGCAGTTCCTCGGCAAGGCCTCCGAGTTCGACGCCATCTTCTACCCCGGCGGCCACGGCCCCATGTTCGACCTCGTCAACGACGAGACCTCTATCAAGCTCATCGAGGAGTTCTACAAGGCCGGCAAGCCCGTCGCCGCAGTCTGCCACGGCCCCATCGTCTTTGTCAACGTCACCGTCGACGGCAAGCCTCTCCTCGAGGGCCGTGAGGCTACCGGTTTCAGCAACTCCGAGGAGGAGGCCGTTAAGCTTACTAGCGCCATGCCCGTTCTTCTTGAGGACGAGATCAAGCGTGTTGGCGGCAAGTACGTCAAGGCTGACGACTGGGCGGAGAAGCTGGCTGTCGATGGACAGGTTATCACTGGACAGAACCCCGCGTCTGCCCATGCTGTTGGGAAGGCCATCCTCAAGGCCATTGGCGCTTAAATAGATCATGATACCACGTTAATACAATGAGATAATGTCCAAAGTTGACAAATTGTACCTTGTTGTTCCCTCCGGGGGCTCCTAGCGGAGGGCTCTTCCTCGCTGCGCTCGCGTGAAACGGTGATATTGAGTGCGATGACTGAGATACACGTGTTAGTGATGCTCTATGGCCAAGAAAACTTGGACGTGATTCGAAGCGATGAAATACTTTTGGAAAATTAGTCCAAGGTTAGGGACTATTGCTAAATTTATATGCTGCTCTTTCAAGTTTATTATTCCCAAGCACATTACTCATCTCACAAATGAATCACTTCTCACTACCTGCAGATCTCTTCATATAGATCATAGATGTACATTATAATACTATGGGGTAATACGTGTCTGTCATTACATTACTACTAATCCTTCTTGAAAACCTTCTCAAAACCAGTCAAGGTAAACCTATAATGCACCTTATTCTCCTTCACACGCTCAACAGCCTCAGCACATCCCTTCTCCGAAATATCGATCGTCTCAACCCATGCAACAATGTTCTTCTCTGCCGCCAGCTTGAGCATAGCATCCATCTCCTGGTGGTTGCCAAGATGACTTCCCGTGATCTTACCAGCATTGCCAGCGAATGTGCCAGCAGTCACCTGAGGAAGCGGCTCATCGGGAATTCCGACATTGTGAAACTCTCCTCCAATGTTAAGCGTAGACATGTAAGCGTTCATGTCAAACTTGTGCGTCATGTCGGCGCAGTTGAGAATAAAGTCAAAGGTGAACTTGTACTTGTCGGCCCAGTTCTCATCCGTTGTGACGATAACTTCCTTAGCGCCGAGCTTCTTTGCATCCTCCACCTTTGAGGGAGAATGTGTCATGGCGTAGACTTCGGCGCCGAGTGCTTTTGCCCATTGGATACCCATGTGTCCGAGACCGCCAATACCGACGATCGCAACAGTCTTTCCAGGGCCGACGTTTGCCCTCACGAGGGGAGAGTAGGTCGTGATACCCGCGCAGAGAAGAGGCGCAACCTGCTCAGACTTGAGGGCATCAGGAATCTTGAAGGTGAAGTACTCGTGAGCACGGATATGCGATGCAAAACCACCATGCGCAACACTTCCATCCGGATAAGTGCAGTTGTACGTGTCCACCATATCAGGACAGTAGTTTTCGTTCTTGTTCTTGCAGAGCTTGCACTCCAGACACGAGGCGACTTGAGCACCGACACCAACACGGTCTCCGACTTTAATGTCCTTGACATTGTCGCCTACACGGACAGCTTTGCCGACGACTTCATGGCCGACGCAGAGAGGCCCTTCAAAGTCGCCCCAGCCGCCGGTGACGGTGTGCACGTCTGAGCCGCAGACACCGCAGGCTTCAATCTCGACGTCGATATCGCGATCGCCCCATGTCTTTGGCTTGAGGGTTTGTTTTTGGAACTTGTTCCATGATTTGGGGCTGTCGACGCAGAAGCCCTCAAAAGTATCGGGGTAGCCCATGGTGAATGATGATTGGTGAATTAATTAATGTGATTGATCTATCAAGGTTCTCTACCTATTCGCAGTATTTATATCCTCTCTTCTCCTTCGCCTTCGCGCTCTGTTGTCTGTTCTCAATCTTCTGTATGACGTCTTGAGCTCAATGTCTATGACGCTCCGCGATAAAAGCTCCGGTGAGATATCATCAACAGACTCATTTGGTCTCCATTTACCCTCAATCGGGTAAGCTTCTCGAAATATAGTCCGATCGAGATGCAATCTGGGTAAAAGTTGAGATAAGTGGCCGTGTTAAAACCGTGGGTCAAATGACGTATACGAGCGAGATTGGCGACTTACATCACAACGACATTGAGTATTCGGTGGCGACTTACATCACAACGACATTGAGTATTCGGGGGCGTACGTGATAATTCCGATTAAACTAATACATACTCCTCGATGAGAGGATAAATCGGCTCGTACAGGCTGCATCTCTGATCCCACGCCGTTTGATCGATGATTGAAGGTCCTGATGTTTGGGCCCGTCCAACATCTCCAGGTTCGCAACATATCTCGATCCAACGGGCCAACCTGGTCCAGCTTGCAGGTTTCTGACAAATCTCCCCACAACTCCTCGAAGTTACTCCGCAAGTGTGTAGAGTTGCGGTGACATTGCGTCAAAGGTGGGTGAGCTGAAGAGCAGGAGGACGTCTGAGCCGCGAAACTTGCCCAGCCAGGAGTATTTGTCATCTAAACGACTTGTGACCGAGGCATTGGAGTAGAATCACCATGTTGGATTGACGGAAACCGAAAGGTTGGCGAGAATAGCTTGGGGCTGAATGTGTTAGCTATGAAGCCGGAAGCATGTGAACTTACACATTGCCAGACAAAGTCTGTATTTATTACTGCAGCAGTGTCAAAGCCGGCATTGGGACTGGGGTGAGCATCAAGGATTTACCTCTGTTGGGTTTCGTTGACGAGTGGTTCAGATATAGGCCCCGAAGAATGTCTCGAGCGAGATTTTCCTGTTGATGAGTCCTCTACCTTCTTCAGCGACAATCCCCATGAGCACAGGCAGTCCCACAACATCTTCGACTCACCATCTCTGAGATCTGCCACTCAGAATTGTGAAATTGTCGGTTACCGGCAGAAACGCACTTCCCGCCGTGTCCATGGCGTTGATGAGAGTATCTACTGGTACATCTCTCATACACTGCAGCTGGTCTGGCTCTTGACAGCCAACTACAGTTATCAGACTGACCAGTATGGAGTATCGTGATGACTGGCAGTGTCTGAGGTATCCAACAGACATCTGACCAGAAAACGTCATTGCGGCACGGGATGGAGGGGACGTGTATCTGTTGACATGGATGTCAACAGATATGGCGCCTGCAGATTCACCCCAGATGGTGACGTTGGATCACCACCGAAGGCACAAGCATTCCGCTGGACCCATTCAAGAGCGAGCTGTTGATCATATATGCCGAGGTTAATCTCTGAAGCAGTGTCCGGGGAGTTTGCGAACCCAAACACGGTCTCGTCAGCATGGCTCACAAGCCAGAGTCGACTCACCATTTGTTCTATAGTTGAAAGTAAAGATGACGATATTTTCATACGCCGCGAAACCGCTAAGATCAATGTCTTTAGTTGCCTTGCTGCCATCCACCGCCGCTGATGAACAATAGCACAGCCCTTGAAGGATGAGGGTCTACTGGAGCGAAAGCATTGATGAAGAGACTGTCTTCACTCACGGGATGCTGTGTTGAACAGTCCTTTGAGCAGATCAATCTCCGGAGTGAGTTTTACAAGGTTTAGCTTCATTCCATTGAAGTAGACAGACTCACCACTTTGAACAAATAGTTGTCTGCATGAAGGGCCAAACATGGTCGCATTCAAGGGCCTTGTCCATGGCTCAGGCTTCTCTGCTCGACTGGAACGTTGCTCTGCGGCATAAGAAATACCAAGAAACTTGTTGATATGTAAAGCAGGTGGAAAGAGTTGTGGTGAGACCAAAAATTGGGCCTTAGTCGAGGGTTGCTGTTGCAGTTTCAGCCCCAGTAGATTGGGAGCAAGACTCTTGACAAGATGAGAAGTTTCATGATTGCGACATGACGAGAATGAAGTCGCTATCGCTGGGAAGGGCATTTAAATAGTTGATGGACAATACTTGAAGTGATTGGATGTTGGATGAGATGTGCGCTGAGTGCACTGAGCGCAGCGTATTACTCGGGTTCATTACTGTCAAGATGAATACGACCAATACAAGACGGCCCAGCGATCACTTCGCCAGCCTCGTACACGATTTACAAATAATGCATCTTATATGCTGAGTTCATGGACTGGGCACAGGCTATATGAACCATGAATTGCTAAAACATCAATCACTATACGAGCGCAGCGAGGAGGAGCCCTCCGCTAGGAGCCCCCGGAGGGACATAGCTAACCCAAATCACAGTCAAGTCGCTCTCCTTTCACCCTTTGCCGCATCCAAAGATCTCTGCTTCTTCTCATCATTCGTATCCTTTGTGAAGCTCGCAACATGCTCAGGCACGTCCACCGTGTTATACGGGCCCGGAATCGGCTCTCCGATGGTCTGGTACACAGGCAGCACACCCGTCCACGTCGAATTCACCAGACTCTCGTTCTCCAAATCACTCTTATCATCCGTCGTTGATCCCGCGCTGATCTTGGCACTTGCCGACGTGATCTTGATCTTGAGAATGTTCGTGCTCTGCATCTCCGACGCCAACGGAGGCTGTCGTGTATGGTTCCATCGATCAGCCACAACACTATTGCTGATGAGTTCCATCGCATACAGCTTCTCTTCATCGGATTTGACAGTAGTCGCGTATCCGTAGATCACAGCGGACCGATAGTTGTAGTTGTGCGAATACGTCGCCAGAGTCAAGACGAGTCCATCAACGTGCGAGGCAGCAACACAAACGGGCATTCCCTGAATCTCCTCTCCATCAACTGTAGATGTCTGAGCCAAGTTCATGATCCTCGACGACACATATCCATGGAGATACAGTTCCAGGGGGTCTCGCAGACTGGAACTCGGCCGATCAAACGACCCCAGCTGTCCTATCATCGGCAGAACAACCGGGAACGGCTGAGAGGGGGTGTTGAACGATACATGAAGAATCGGACATGTATTGACGATACTATGAACAGTCTCGAGGTCGTAAACCCCGTGGACCTTGTACCGTTTGATGGTATTTGTTGAGTCTTTGGGGTACTGAAGATTATGACGGCCCATTTTGTTTTACTCGGACGATGATTACAATTCCTACAATACGACTGGACACCCTTATATAGCCATCCGTATCTATTCACAGGCTAGAACTGCCCCGAAAGGTAATTATTCGCGTGATAAGACAACCTCTAGCTCAAAGTTAGCTGCAGCCGGGTGCATCCCGGGCCGGAAAAACCACAACCCCACCTCCACATCTTGTGGCCACACTCTCCATCATCAAGATACCCCGCGACATCAAAGTCGCATCAAATCACCATGGTTCTTCAAGATCTCGGCCGTCGCATCAACGCGGCGGTCACAAACCTGACCCGAGAGCAAAATCTCGACGAAAAGGTGCGTCTCCTGCTCCCGCTGCCTTCCCCGCTAACAGTCTAGGCCTTCGATGGCATGCTCAAGGAGATTTGCGCCGCTCTCCTCGAAGCAGACGTCAATGTACGACTCGTCGGCCAACTACGGAAATCCATCAAGTCCACCGTCAACTTCAAAGAACTCCCCCCCGCCGTAAACAAGAAACGCCTCATCCAAAAAGCCGTCTTCGATGAACTCGTCAAACTCGTCGATCCCCACGCCGAACCATTCCGACCGAAGAAGGGAAAGAGCAATGTCATCATGTTTGTTGGTCTCCAGGGTGCCGGAAAGACGACGACATGTACAAAGCTCGCGCGGCACTACCAGTCGAGAGGTTTCAAGGCCTGTCTGGTCTGTGCCGATACCTTCAGAGCTGGTGCTTTCGACCAGCTGAAGCAGAACGCCACGAAAGCCAAGATCCCCTACTACGGTTCCCTCACAGAAACGGACCCCGCCGAGGTTGCGAGGGCTGGTGTCGACCAATTCAAGAAGGAGAGGTTCGAGGTCATCATCGTCGATACATCAGGTCGCCACCGACAAGAGTCTGCTCTTTTCCAGGAGATGGTGGATATCCAAGAAGCCATCAAACCCGACGAGACTATCATGGTCCTCGACGCCTCGATCGGTCAACAAGCAGAGTCACAAGCCAAGGCGTTCAAGGAGGCCGCTGATTTCGGAGCCATCATCATCACAAAAACCGACGGCCACGCACACGGCGGTGGTGCCATCTCCGCAGTCGCTGCAACGCACACCCCCATCGTCTTTATCGGTACCGGCGAACACATGCTCGACTTTGAAAAGTTCGCCCCTCAACAATTCGTCCAAAAGCTCCTCGGTATGGGCGACATGGCTGGCTTGATGGAGCACGTGCAGAGCCTCAACCTCAACCAAAAAGACACCATCAAGCACATCCAGGAGGGCATCTTCACAGTCCGCGACCTGCGCGACCAACTCTCCAACATCATGAAGATGGGCCCCCTCTCCAAAATGGCCGGCATGATCCCCGGCATGAGCAACATGATGCAAGGCATGGACGACGAAGAAGGCGGCGCCAAACTCAAGCGAATGATCTACATCTGCGACTCCATGACCGACAAGGAACTCGACTCGGACGGCAAGATCCTCATCGAGCAACCCACCCGAATGACACGAATCGCACGCGGTTCCGGCACATCAGTACGCGAAGTCGAGGACCTCCTCACCCAACAACGAATGATGGCAGGCATGGCAAAGAAGATGGGCGGAAACATGAAGAACATGCAGCGAGCGCAACAGGCCATGGGCGGAGGCAACAAGGCACAGCAATTAGCAGCCATGCAAAAGAGGTTACAGAGCATGGGAGGCGCCGGCGGTGCAGGCGGTATGCCCGATATGGGCAGCTTGATGAAGATGCTCGGCGGCGGCGGAGGAGGAGGCATGCCCGGTGGTATGGATATGCAGGCCATGATGAGGCAGATGGGCATGGGCGGCGGCGGCATGCCTGGGATGCCCCCTGCAGCAGGAAGAGGTCGAAGGTGAGCACGCCTCAAATGGAATACGATTGCCAGTCACTTCTGTCCCTGTCGACTACCTAGCATACGCATCTCAAAATTGAAGATACCCTGACCTCAGGGCAAAGCTCCTGACCTTCCAATGAGTCTGATGAGTCTCGAGTCACTGAAAACACATTGCCTTGTCTACCGCAACATGATGATATCCCTCCGGGGGCTCCTGGCGGAGGGCCTTTTCTCGCTCCGCTCGGGTTTGATCATGAGGATCTCAGCAGGATGAGTGTATTGACTGTGGTCGTAGACGACACCTCTTCCCGACATTACTGGCACGACGTTCGATTAGTGCCCAGTTACTGATATGCAGAGTAGTATATAAGCTAAGTTTATTAAACTTGACCTAAATTTATGATGATATCCCTAAACTCATCATGAGACCGTTCCACCCTGACATTGGTCTATATTCTTTGGGTGACTCGCGATCAAGCGCCTTGTCCTGATCAATTATCTGCAACAATCTCAGCTGATAGAAATAGAACAAAGTGAACGCCCTGATTGGTAGAGGCCGAGGTGGTCGCATCTAGCCGCCGGCTTGCATTGACCAGGGTGAACCAACAGCTTCATGGATTCTCAGACACTCATAAAACCGCAGACAGTAATGAACCCCCGAATCAAATGTACAACAATTGCCTCATTTTATCAATTACAAACCGAATCTCAAAATGCCCTCAATCGATGCTGACACGCCACTTCCCTCAACTGAGGGTATCACGGAAACTAACTCCAGTCCCGCTTCTCACAGGCACCGCACTCCTTCCGTCTCTCTTACCCCTCCAGGCGGGACCAGGGGAGAGTCCTACGGGCTCACTTCTGCCATCAACAACATTCGTCTCTCCGACGCAAATGGTACTCTTCAACTGATCATCAATATTCCGCTAACAAGGCCAGGACACGCATCTCTCTCCCCAGAACCAAGGCGTTCCAGAAATGTCACCCCCCGAAGACGTCGTTCAAGTACCGGGGCTGCTCAGCAGCATGATGTTGCCGACGAAGAACTCCCTGATGATGCGTTTCACTCCCCCGAGTTCCAAGGAGCTTTCCGAGATGCCAAGCAGCTAATGTCCAACATTCAATCTGTGCTGGGAAGCTCAAACGTCCACGAAGGGTCTGAGTCAACTATGCGCAAGCTTTACGAAGAAGCGGGCAAGCTCGCTGCCTTTGAGTACCCAGCAACTCGTACCGTTGGATTCGTAGGTGACTCTGGTGTTGGTAAGTCACCAGTGGTCGTGGTTGCGCCGCTGACAGTAATAGGCAAAAGTAGTCTGCTCAATTCACTCCTCGATACAAAAGGGCTTGCAAGGACTGTAAGTAACTCCCAGATTCTCGGACCATGCTGACATCTCAGAGCAACAATGGAGAAGCCTGCACATGCGTTGTGACGGAGTACCATTATCACAACCGTGACACACTTGACATTCGAGTCAATTTGTTCTCGATGGAAGAACTCCAAGATCAACTCGGTAGACTGCTCCAAGTTTATCGCACGTTTGAACTTCATCAGGATGAGATTACTGATGCCGCTGAACGTCAAGACATGGAGGCAAATGCCAAAGTGGCCAGGGATACATTTCAAGCCATGTTTCGTGGCCGACTAACTGATGAGGCATTCCTGATTCGTGAAACTTATGAGGATGTCCTCGATCGGCTTACTCGTTGGGCAGCTGATGCAAGGCCTTCACCCTCGATGACTCTTCATACCAGCCTCTCGCCGCAAGCTTGTTCCAACAAATTGATGGAACTCTCTTCCGAGCCGGCAACAAGAGACTCTCCAGCGACGTGGCCCTACATCCGAAGCATCAAGTAAGTACATCCCCAGATACATCCCCAGAACTGAAGCAACTAACAGAAAAGGGTCTTTTTGAATGCGCATATCCTCAGCCGAGGCTTGATTCTTGTGGATCTGCCCGGCCTTCGAGATCTCAACTCTGCTCGAAGGATCATCACCGAACGTTATCTCCTCGAGTGCAACGAGATCTTTGCAATCTGCAACATTGGGCGTGCAGCTACTGACGAGGGTGTTCATCAAGTTTTTGACTTGGCGGACCGTGCTCGTCTGTCGAACGTCGGCATTGTCTGTACTCGTTCTGATGTAAGTGGCAGTAGGAATTTGTGAACTCGCTGACTTTGTAGGACATTGACCCAGAAGAGTCAATCCGAGATTGGCAAGGCACAAGGGCAAGACATATTGAGCAGCTGTTGGAGCATATTGAAACGGCCACCAAGGAAATCGAGGAGTTGCAGGCAGATATCGAGGATCTTGGGGCGAGTGATCTATCCGAACAAGAAAGACAGGAACTTGTGGAATACTTGGAGGATCAACGTCAAGCAAGGTATGTTTTCGACAGTCTTTGGTAACTGCTAACAATTTCAGCGCACGCAAACAGAACTACGAGTTTGAGTAAGTCCAAACACCAGACCGACTAGCATAGACTAACACCTGCAGACTCAAACAATACCTGATCACAACCCGCAATCAGATCATCACCGGCTCACTCAACACCACTTACGCCGACCGTGTGACACGAGTCTTTTGCGTGAGCAACACAATCTACTGGCAAAACAGAACTGCCAAAAAGTCAGAGGCCAAACGACATCTCGACCTTAGTGGCATCTTGCAAGTCCGAAAACACTGCATCTCGATTGTCGCAAACAGTCAACGACGCATCGCTACACAATACATGAAAGACCAGATCCCTGCGTTGCTTGCTGACATTGAACTCTGGGTCCAATCTGGAGCTCGGACTGCGAGTGAAGAACGTCGCGAGGCACTCTGCCAGACTCTCGACAGCGTTGAGCGTCGTCTGAGGAAGGTATGAGATTGTTGAAGTGGTGTTCCGACTGACTTTTGTAGGACTTTGCATCGCGCGCTTTTAGTCGTCTAGCAAGAGGATACAATGAAGACTTTGCAGAGTACATTTGGAACAGTGAGTATCTCGGCTCGGTTGGAATTATACTGACCTTTAGATCGTCATGTGTCCTCATGGAGCCGGGCAGCTAAGAACGCAAGCCAAGATTGGGCAGGGGTATGTTTTCACGGTATTGTTTGACCAAGCTAACAAATCCAGTGGCACCACAGTAAGTTGGCAATACCGCAGAGGTTCGGAACTAACGAACAGGTTCCTATTCTGCATTCTGTCGAAACTTTGGGGACTACTGCACCCCTGCAATCGGATCACGGAACTGGAACGAGGAGGCTATGGATGGTATGGTTACTGATCTTGAAGGGCCCTGGGAGGGGATGTGCGGTGCATTACAAGAACGGCAGTCGAGTATGCTTGAGAGCGCAGACGAATTCGCGGACATGGCTATTGAGAGACTTGGTAAGTGGTACACCACGGATTGGGCTTGCTGATATGAGTAGAGGAGCACGATTCCGTCGATTCTTTGACTCGAGCGCTTGAAAACCGTCAGAGTATATTCCTGGCTGCTATCGAAAAGGTCAATGATGACTTTGAGAACAACCTCCGGTGAGTTACTCATGCTCATCGACGCGCGGTGAGTAGTATTTGCTTCGTCGCTAACATCACAGGATCCTCCGCATCGAGTCCCTTTCCGCCCTTCGAAGTTCACTCTTTGGCAAATCAATGGAACCATTCTACAACAGATGCAATGCCGAATTCGGTACGTCTATACCTCGTCGACTGACGCAGCTAACCCTCCAGGCCGGGGAAGTGATGCTCGTCGAAAGGCAATCATCAGAGGGGCTTTGAGCGATGAAGATTTGTTCAACAAGCTTATGAGAAGCCTGAAAGACTGTTTCAAGGCCAATTCAGAGGCCACCCAGGCACAGATACAGGACGAGACTGTGGAGTATTTGCGCGTTATTGAGCAACGGTTTGATCTTGTGCGGAGCGAGAACGTCGCTCGTGAAAGCGAGCAGGATCCAGACTTTCGACTTCGGGTTGAGCAAGTTGCGCGAGCTGGAAGGGAGACTATGCAGAGGGTTCAGCAAGTTATCTGATTTGATCTTTATTCGTGTCCAACATCAATTACTGTACGAGCGCAGCGAGGATGAGCCCTCCGCTAGGAGCCCCCGGAGGGATATAGCTGACTCTATCAGACAGTCAAGTCGCGCGAGCTGGAAGGAAGACTATGCAGAGAGTTCACCAAGTTATTCAATGTTTACTTTGTTCAGGTCCAATTGACTTCTGTTATCCTGAGATTGCCTATTCTGGAAGCGGGGCTGGTTGTAAGAAGGCGTTACATCACTCACCACCTTCTGAGAACACGAGAGGATAAAACATTTCATCGAGGATTATTGTGCTAAACTTCTGCATCATCTCAAAATGTCTGCTCGCACGATGCTTCGACGCGCGCCGCTCCGTCATGTCTCATTCCGTCGTTACATCTCGACTCGCGATATGACGGCTGCAGATCTAAAGAAGCTCAAGGTTGATCAATCCCGATTGATGGACACTCTCCACGACACATGCAAATGGGGGATCGGACTCAGATGGGGAGAGTAAGTCTCGATGTCCTCGTCAGATCAAGCTAACAGAATAGAAACCCGACCGAAACAGGAATGTCACGACTGGCACTTTCGGATTCAGACAAGACAGTGCGCGATTGGTTTGTCGAAACTACAAAGTCCCTTGGATGCAAAGTGACCGTTGATTCCATTGGAAACATCTTTGCAATTCGACCTGGCCGTAAAGATGGCCCGCCCACTATGGCTGGAAGTCATTTGGATACCCAGCCCACCGGCGGTCGATACGACGGTATCCTCGGCATCCAAGCAGGGATCGAGATGCTCAAGCTTCTTCAAGACCACAATGTCGAGACAGAGTATCCTGTCGGTGTAGTCAATTGGACAAAGTAAGTCCCCTCCCCAGAGACAACAATTCTGACCATTTAGTGAGGAGGGCGCGCGATTCCCAATCAGCATGATGGCTTCTGGTGTCTGGGCAGAAGCAACCTCGGAAGAGAGGGCTCACAACTTGAAGGAGGTATCCGGCAACGCAACAGTCAAATCTGAACTGCAGAGAATTGGGTATCTCGGTGACACACCTGCAAGCTACAAGGCCATCCCAATCGGGGCGCATTTCGAACTTCACATCGAACAGGGACCGATTCTCGAGAGGGCGGGAAAGAAGATTGGGGTCGTGCAAGGCGTTCAGGCCTACAAGTGGTTCACCATCGACATCACTGGACGAGGTATGAGACTCGTGAACGCACCCAGATGAACATGGCTAATAGATCAGATGCCCACACTGGCTCGACCCCATTCTCCGATCGCGCTGATGCTCTCTTACTCGCGGCAAGATTGATCACTCACTCTCATCGACTGGCGACAAAACACAAGGCTCTGGCATCAACCGGCATTCTGAACCTCACTCCTGGAAGCACAAACACCATTCCCGGCCACGTCAGCTTCACTCTTGACATTCGCTCTCCATCCGATGAGACAGTCGAGAAGCTTGAAGCGGACTTGCGCCGCGACTTTGATCTGCTGGCTCAAGGAACAGATGTAGACGGCTTGCTTGCTGGATCAACTCCTGCTCTACCGCTGTCTCTCGAATGGCGAACCGACACAATCTCAACTGCGACAAAGTTCCATCCAGACTGCATCCAAGCAGTCAGAGAATCTGCCGAGTCTATCCTTGGAAAAGACGCTGCTGTAGACATCTCTAGTGGCGCTGGTCACGACAGTGTCTACACAAACAAGCATTGTCCTACGACCATGATCTTCATCCCATGCAAAGGGGGCGTCAGTCATAACCCGGAAGAGTACTCGTCTCCTGAGGAGTGCGCAATTGGAGCAGAGGTTCTGTGTCAGGCAGTCGTCCGATATGATCAGAAGAGGGCATAACAGTCTGCCTCCATGGCGAATATCCCTCCGGGGGCTCCTAGCGGAGGGCTCTCTCTCGCTCCGCTCGGGTGTGAAGTTAGGATAGAGTTTGCCTCTGTTCATCACAATCTTCACATTTATGAGAGTTCACATATATGGCTAGCTATGATGGTCAAACTTTGCTTTCTAATAAACATATTTGGTACCGGACCACTTGGATTTGCTGCTTTTGTGACAAACTTCCTCGGTCAAACTCAACTGACAATACACTTTCACGCAAATCACATAATTCTCAGTCTCAAAAGCTTCTTGACCGATGACTCACCCTTCTCTTATATAAACAAGAACCTGCCCTTTCTTCTACACCATTCAACCCTCACCACCAAATCTCACCAAATCTCACCAACCCTCACTACCAAATCTCAAAATGTCCAACGACACAAACACCACCGGGCCCAGCACTCGACCCGGAACCGGTCTCATCGCCAGTTCAATGCCAGCTCTTCCTGACGGCTACGTGTCAGAATTGTGCTCAATTAGAGACCATGCAATCAACGGTCCTTGGGAAGACCGACAAAATCCTCTTCATCAACGCTTCGTCGAAGCACTTGGCGGCATCAAATGGTTCCTCATCGATAGGTGGCGCATCGGATCCGCTGAGTCCTACGAAGCTATCAGACTTCAAGACCGTTCACAACGTCCCTACACTATACGTGTTTCAGTGAGGCCAGGCTCGACAACAGCTGAGCAGGGGCAGGCAGCGGTCCTCAGATGTAAACAAGTCCTTGACGAGTTCGGTTTCTCCGATGTAGAAGTCAGCATCAGCACCGCTGTGGGGTGGGGAAACTTGGCTGAAAACTAACCCAATTCCTATGATGCATACCTCTTCATCAGACATTGGTGGCATCATGGCCATTGGAGAGAAAGCCCCCATTTCACAATATCACGGTCTCCGACTCACGTACAGTCTGTGTCTCTACTTGAATCAGCTTTTCCCGTCCTAGGCCGGCCAAGGTCCCAGATCATGCCTTACACTATCCCCTCACTGTGCCTTGTGCGGCATACAAGTTCCTTACATACCGACCTTGCTGATACGCAAAATAAATGCTGTTGCACATCGTCCTTTGAACTGCACTCTGTGATCGTGAACTACTGTACATGCTTCTTCACTTCCCGATCAACCCCCAGCCACAACATATCCGGCCGACTGTAGTGCCCACAGACATCCACAAAGCTCTTGCACCGTAGAATCTCATCCAAATCAAGCGTGGCATACAAGATCCCCTCCTCGCATTGGGGCATATCCTCGGTCAAGATCCTCCCATCAGGACCAAAGATCGCAGAGCTACCTCCTCCGGGGGTATTCATGACAGCTCCCCCTTCTGTGTTCATGAGACTGATTCCCTGTTCGCTGATAACGGCTGTCGCATGAAGCACAAAGGCTTGTGACTCGATTGCGTATGTTTGGGATAATGCGCGGGCGCCTGTTCGTTAGTAAGGGTGAGCAAATGCGGAGACGACTTACCTTCTCTCGACATGGACCACAATTCCTTCTCGTCCTTGTATGGATGCAATGGTGGCCACGCAGCGACATGGATCTGCTCACGGTGGCTGTAGAGGTAGTACTTGAGCAGCGGCTGTATGTGTTCCCAACAAGAGAGTGCTCCGACACGGCCGACCTTTGTGTCTACGACACTCGTGAGGGCATCGCCAGAAGCATCGCCAAAGATTGTCCTCTCCATATGGGTAGCTTTGATCTTGCGTCGAAGGGCGAGCAGCTTGCCATCATAGTCGATGATGGCCTGTGAGATGTACAGGGTATTGTGAAAGTTTTCTGAAAACCCAAGTACGACGGTTATATCGTTGTCGGCCGCGCATTGCTGGATTCTTGCCATCTCTGGGCCATCGGCGCGCATGCAGTTTTTGATGTACCGGCTTGTGAGATGTGTATCAACTGGTCGCGCCCTTTGAAGTTAGCCAAATGAGCGTCCATGGATGTGAATACTCACCAGATCCAAGCAGGATATCCTGTAACCCAGCACTCAGGAAATGCCAGCAGCTTAGCACCCCCTCTGGCTGCCTCGCCGATCAAAGCACAAGTCTTGTCGACTGAACCTTGCAAGTCAAGCCATTTGGGTTCAGCTTGCGTGACTGCGACTCTAACTTGAGTGACATCGGAGGCGATTCCAAGCTTTGCCATTGGGGAGTCTTGTGTAAGAGTTGATCCTGTTGATTGAGAGTCCGTGAACTGAAGTTGCCGGTCTGAAACGGATGCGTCGTGTGAATGGTAGCTGGCCCTTGGCAAGCCATATAAGACAGACACTCCGTATAAGTCCAACACATCAATCGTGAACCCCCACCAATCAGCTTCGTATCATCAGCGGAATCTTGACATCCGCCGCTAATCTCACTTATCGGCTTCCCCGCAAAGCCATCCCCGCGATCCATTGTTATCAGCGGCGGCTCTTTCGCATCCGCCGCTAACAAGTGGGCTGCTCATGATAGAGACGAGCGGAGCGAGACAGAGCCCTCCGCTAGGAGCCCCCGGAGGGATCCAAACATGCCAGATACCGATAGATACTTGATAATGATTCCGAGGGTCGGGAGTCTTCCGTCTGTAATTGCTGCCAATGATACAAACCACTGACATAAATAGACCATGGCGGTCCATCGTAGCCAGCGACAGTCCCCAGTACAGCCAGATCACGCATCACAATGGCTTTCGGCGTCCTTGAAAGTAATGCTTCTGAGCAACCCGCCGGTACTGTCTTCCTCGAAGATTCCCAAGATGGCATGCACACAATCTTGGTGCCTCCACCCTCCAACTCTCCCAATGACCCCCTCAACATGTCGCGGATCCGAAAGGAGCTGTACTTCTTGACCCTCCTTTTTGGTGCCTGTGTGACTGGCGCTCTTGGACCCGTTCTCGTTCCAGCTTTCGGCATTGTGTCGCAGACTTTCCAAACGCCTCTCTCCAAGGTGGCCCTCCTCAACGGATCGCTTATTCTTGGCCTCGGCGTGAGCTCTTACTTTTCGGCAATCATTTCAGATCTCTGGGGTCGCAGGATCATTTTCGTCCTGACTTCAATCCTGCTGGTGGTCTCCAACGTCTGGGCGGCTGTTTCGCAGGGTTACGAGTCACTTCTGGCAGCCCGTGTGTTCCAGGGACTGGCCATGGGACCGTGCTTCTCTCTGGCTGGTACATCTTGCGTGAACGACGTCTTCTTCCTTCATCAGAGAGGTCGAAGGGTCGGTCTGTGGAACTTTGCCGTCATTGTGTCTGTCAACATCGCCCCGGTCATCAGCGGGTATCTCATTGTGGATATGGGCTGGCGATGGGCTTTTTGGTTCCTTGCTGTCGCGTTCGCTGTTGGATTGATCATGGTCGTCTTTTTTCTCCCCGAGACCAAATGGGACAGAGACGAAATAACATCGAGTGTTGTTAGAAACGAAAAGGCCGATGAAAAGGCTGAAGAGACTGCCCTAGACATCTCAATAGCAGTTGTCCCTACATGGAAGAAGATCTGTGGAGTCCAACATCTCCAATTCGCCAGCGCAAAAGAACTGCTGCCCAGTCTCGTCAGCCCAATTCTTATGCTCCGACATCCTGTTGTCATATGGGGGTGCATCATGTGGTCAATCACCTTTACCTGGGTCATTGTTCTTGGCACGGTAGCTGACCAAATCTTTGGCGCTCCCCCATACAGCCTCGATGCGACTCAGGTCGGACTCGTCATTGGCATCGCCCCTCTTGTTGGGTCTGCGGTAGGCACACTGATCTCTGGCTGGATGTCTGACCTTGCCGCTCACTACATGTCCGCCTTCAACGGAGGCCTGTACGAGCCTGAATTCCGACTCGTCGTCATTGTGCCTTCTGCAATCACCATGACTGTCGGAGCCTTTGGCCTTGGCGATGCAATTGAGCACTCCAAATCCACAATGGTTTGTTGTGTCTTCCTGGCTCTCATCAACTTTGGCGTCGGTGCAGGCTGCACAGGTATCGTCACGTATACCAATGACGTGTGCATGGATCGTGCAGGAAGCGCTTTCGGCCTGGCAATGGTATGTCTTCATCTACTCCAAGGTCAGCACTAACTTTCGCAGCTTATCAAGAGTTCCTTTGCGTTCGGCCTCACCTTTATGCTCAACGATTATTATGCCACGAAAGGGCCGATGGTCTTTTTCAGTACCTGGGGAGGCTTGACATTGGGTATCTGTCTGACCACTGTTCCGCTGTATGTTTTTGGCAAGAGGATTCGAAGCTGGATGGGCCGCTGGTGAGGGGGCAGAAAGCTTGGGGCCTATTGTGATGAAAGCCTTGGGTGATATGGGATATCGGATTAGTACTATAGACCAGACTCGGGTAACTGCGTTGTTCCCTCCGGGGGCTCCTAGCGGAGGGCTCTTCCTCGCTACGCTCGTGTGAAAATGTCCAAGGGTAATGACTTCAAAAGATCGAGCGCAGCGAGGAGGAGCCCTCCGCTAGGAGCCTCCGGAGGGAAAGACGAAAAGATTGCTTTAGTCACTTTCGTGAAACACCCATTCCCCCGTAGGCGTCGAGAGGTCAATGGTATCCAAATTGAGAGGCTCTTCGAGATTGGCAAACAGCATCCCCCAATCGAGGTCATTATCGTCGGTCTGGGGAGTCTCCTGTGTTGGTGCAACGAGAGGGACGCTGTGTCTCATGGGCAACGCCGAGACAACCTTCCACCTGTTGGCCAGCTCTCTGAGAAGCAGTAGACCTCGCCTTGCCCTTGTCCACCTCTTCATCTTGTCCAATGCGTCAACACAGGCTCGGAACCGGTGTACCGATTGGCTGCGAATGGTCGAGTTGGTGGATGTCGCATTCAGGAGGAGGCTCACAGCAGCAGTAAGGACACAGTGTACTGCAAAGAACGGGGCGTTCTCAATGTTGGCTTCTTTGTCGTATTGTCGGATTAGTCTGACCAGGGCGTGTGCGGAGGTCATGTTTGTCCTGACGGATAATTGATGCGCGGGGCTGTCCTTCGGTTCTCGGAGATATGGCCGATGTATCAGAAGTAGCGACATGTTGTAGACCATGTGAAGGAGGATGACTTGGGGGTTCATGTTGTTCTTTCGGAGTTCGAGATCGCGGCCCATCTGGCGGAAGAAGTTCATGTGGTGATCTCGGGCTTCTGAGAGAAGCTGATGTCGTTCGAAATGTTCAAGCTCGCCGAACTCGAAAGAGTATCTGTACAGTTAGCTTTGAACTCTGTCTCTGCAGGGCCCTCACATTTTATCCATGTATCGGTCGTGAATGAACCACATCTGGCAGTGCGCATCGAAGATCGTGTCCTCTGTCGTAGGGTTGCTGCATGCTCTGAGGTATGGTGTCGCTCGCACTCTGCGCCAGGGAATCATGCAATTTCGCCCAAGCATCGAGGTGGAAATTCTAGACATGTTAGTATTTCATGCTTTGCTCGGTTCCGACACGCACCTGTCCATCAAAAAGACCGACCAGAATGTCTGCACACGTACACTCTTATCGATGTCTGAAGGCGGCCCGATTGGTATCTGCATGACATTCTCCAAAGAGCTCACGTGCAGCCCGAGGTGAACTACAAGACTCGCCGCCATAGCTGTGATGTCAGCTTGTGTGAGCTTCAGATGACGAATACATACAATTGTACAGCCATGCATTGTTCTCGTTTTCCAATGCCAGTTCGCGCCATGTCAATATCGCTAGAGCCTGTATCGTCACGACGCTGGGGATTGTACGACAGCACTTCATCACGATAGCCTCAGCTCGGTCCGCATACACCTGTCCCTGTGAATCGGCGAAAAGACTGGCTGCTGCCAGGACTGACGCTTGCAACAGCTCACCATCAAGGCTCCCTGGCGCTTTGAGCGTCTCAATCACGGGCGGAGGAACGAAATGGTGGACTGAATTGATGTGTTGTCGGAAGAGGTCGAGCAACACTTGAACACTCTCTTCTGCCTCAGGGCTGGTGGACTGAGTCTCAATGCCATGGCCACTGACAGGGAAACAGAAGCTACCAGATGGGCCAACGAAGGATGTCTCTCCACTGCCGTGAAGGTTCATCCGCCACATCATTGAGCTCACGTCATTGATGGCTGAGCTTTGGCTGTCATCCTCGGGGACCGTCGAAGTACCAAAGTCATCATCAAGGGTGCTTGGTGAGAAATTCGGAAGATTAGCATATCCGCATGCAGCTTCAAGCTTTCGTACGTAGTCTTTGAGGGCAAGGACTTGGTCTTCAAGGTTGGATACAAGCTCGGAGTCTCTCTGCTTCCTTGTCAAGTTAGCGAGCGATCAAGACTGATCAAATGACATACCTCTTGGGTCTTTCGAGCACGTAGATGCATTCAATGTTGTTCTTGAAACATGACGAGCACGGGTAGTTTCCGTCGCACTGTGATTGTTAGCGCTGTAGTCACAGACACAATGACTGACCTTTCGCTTCCGTCTTCGACACGTCTCACAGGCTTTGGCGACTCTGGGCCTGGTTTCTGGATTTGGGTCCTGGCCGGGATATCCAAGGGGGCCATGGCCGTCCATTGTGCAAGGAAATCCCAAGTTTTCCATGATGTTGGTGATGGATGAAGGTAGGATGGAGGGGTCGGTGCCATTTAACTGATGACTCATCCGGGTAGTTCCCGACCCAAGGGACAGAGGGAGATAGCGATTATGAGGGAGACTGAGAGATAACGATCATGATTGCTTCATTGGGATGACTGTCGGATAATTGAGGCTACCTGTCAGTGACAGCTGTCGTCTATTGTCTTGTCTAAAAGTACTTCTGAGTTTGGGCAAAATGCATGCCTGCAGCAAAGTGAAACAGTTTGGCCGCAACAACTGTACGCTCTCTCTTGGAGTACTCAACCAAACGCTCATACAACTCGGACAAAGGAATGATCTCCCGTTGAATGTGCTCTCCATCATCAAGTCTTTGCTCCGGCTCTTCATCATTCTCGCCCAATTGAACCTCCACCATTGCCAGTTGCATATTGGCGTTTGTCATTCCAGGATCAGCGGCTTGCGCAGGACTGACACTCAAAACCTTGCAGTCGTAGCCAGTCTCCTCCTTGAATTCTCGAACAGCTGCTTCTTCGGCAGTCTCTTCAGCGTCGATGAGTCCAGCGGGCCATTCGATGGTGTAGGCATCAAGAGGGGGTCGGTATTGAATGACGAGTAGAGTGGACGCAGGCTTTGATGGGTGGAGGAGAATGTTTCCCATAGCGACAGCATCGACGCCTGACTTTCCCCTTGTTTTTCGTGTTGCGACCTCCCATGTTCGTGCCTTTCCGACTTGATCGACGTACTCAATCTTTTTGAGGGTTATCCACTTTGCCTCGTCGACCGGGAGGTCAGAGGTTTTGGTGATGACGGGTTCTTGTGTTTTCTGAGACATGGTGAATGATCGGGTGAGAGAGAGACGAAAGCGCGGCTTGAAGCACTGGCGGAGAGGGTGACGGAGCATGTGGTTGAGTTGTGAGGGATTGAAAGATGAGTGAGCGGGGATGACAGTGCGATACCGTGCGTTTACTGTGAGTCGGCACTGTAGCTCAGTCATCACGACATTCGGTTGGTGTTAGTTTACAGGTGTTTGAGTCTTGACTTGCACACTGATTGAGTCTATCTCATAGTATTCTGCTATTGTCATCCGTACGATAAATTCGTGTGGACTTATTTTGTGGTCCGCGTTGTCATCCTGCTGGTTTAGGGTATTTTCAACAAATGAATCATCACCAGGAAGCAATCAATAAGACATTTCAGGTCAAACTGAGACTCATTGATTTTGTCCGTTTCCATTAGCATTGCGAATATGGTGAATTTAAGCGCTACCTCAAAAATCTCACACACAACACTCGTGTCAGAAACAGTGGTTTGAGCTAGGGGCAAAAAGTCATTGAACGAAGTTGGAGTAAACGTCGATGCAAGCATCAAATAGAAACACAGATCGCATGAGATTATCGGAATTGAATGGTTATTGATAAATGAAGCAGACCACCAAAGGTTTTCTACGGAAGGAGGATATCACACATAGGAGGCAAAGCTACGTTTAATCACAAAGACAAAATGAGGACAAGTCACAGTTCAGAGTCAAGGAATGGGCGCGGATGATTGGCACATATCACCAATGAAGAGAGTCAGTTGAAGAAAAGGCAAAGAAAGGTGCCGATCGTATTCGTAGCCATGTCCATGTACTTCCATTCCTTGATGTCCATCCCGACCCCCGTTCATTTCGCGACCGTGGTATTGATTCTACTTCTTTAGCTCCTCAATGATCCCCCCGCGGGACTCGATCTGTTTCATGATCTCCTCTTTCTGTTTCTGAAGCTTCTCCATATCCTCGAGGACATGCAGGAGTTGACCCGCGAGAGGTTTGAACGCACCGGCGACTGGTAGATGGTTAGCGGCAAGCGAGTTGAGGTTTTGGCGAGACTTACCAGTGCCAAGTGAAGTGTTAGGATCACCAGAACCACGATCAGCTCTGGTTATCTCAAATTCACGCCCGTCGCTTGTGTGACGGAGCGCATCTTCAAGGGCGCCTCGACCACATTCGGCTTTGCTCATTGCATACAGGGTCTCACCACCCGGACAGTGAATGATGACTGGAGGACGCCGGGCCGATTTGGACTGGTTGGTGTCCATGGTGGAGAAGGGGATTTGATTTGGTTGAGAGGAAGATAAAGCCAGGAAGTTTTTGAGTGAAGGGAAATCAAGAGTGGGAAAGGTGAGAAGGGAGAGGAATACACACAGAAGGGTAAAGTGAACTATTGGCCTCAGGCTCAACTTGTGCCATTGTTTGCCCAGTGGGTCAGTGAATAATGTCGAGGTGGTCCATGGAGCAATGAACTTGAGTGAGCTCATGGGGGGAGGGACACTCGGTGTTCGTTTTTCTTAACTATTACATAAAGCAAAATCGAGTTGTCCAGCATTGTCTGTTTAAACCACATTCACTTTTGCATGGGCCCAGTGTTAGTGAAAAAGTATACGACAGATCAAACATCACACATATTTAGAGTCATGAAATGGGCGTCAATGATGTGGTATTCAGCTAAACCTCCCCTTTGTATTACCAGAACCAGCCTAATGACATCACCACATCCTTTCCGCCATGGTATAATTCAATGCGATACTACTTGTTCTCGGCAGAGTGACTCTCAGCGGAGAGGGTCTCACCAGTGATGGCAGTGTCGACTGCTTCAACGTTAGTATGGCATAAACAGAAGACATTGTTAGACTTACCATAGGGTGTACCAAAACTACTTCTTGGTAGAAGAGTCATTCTCGGCAGAGGGGTTCTCGGCGGAGATGTTGGAGTTGGCGGCGCCGACTGCACGAGAGTTAGTATGGCACAAACAGAAGACATTGCAAGGCTTACCAGTGGCAGTGCCATTCTCAGCAGTAACACCCTGGCCGTCAGGGGCGGGGGTGATCTTGACAACGACGTCGGTGCAGCCAGTTTCTTTGACGAACTTGTCGTACATGGCTTTGGCCTCGGCAGGATCACTGATCAAGGCGGAGAGTTTGTATCCCGAGACGTCACCTCCAGTGTTGTTCTGAGGGGCAGACATGTTGAGCGAAGTGTTGAGTGTTGAGTCGGTTTGGAAAGAGAGAGAATTTGGGCGCGAAGGCAGACAGTTGTGGTGAAGTTGGATGAGGGAAGAAAAGATTTGAGCTTGGGGGAGAGGAAGACGTTTATATAGACGGGCTCAGCCAAAGTCGGCCTCAGGCGGTATTCAGTCTATTGTGCGCTGCTGCTGTTCTGCCCTAATGAAAGAGAAAGTGGATGATGATTCACTAACCAGCATCAGTAGGCTCACTGCCAGAGCCTACCGTCGCTGGCCACTGTCGATCATTCTGATATGCCACTTAGACTCATCTTGGTCTTTGGTTCTATTTGATGGCTTGAATCGATCTGGATGCGAGAGGCAATGGACTACACTTCACAGACAAAAGTAAAAGGGTAGATGTGCTGAAGAGTGAATGTAAAGTAACTACCTCACCGAAATGCGTGATACGGAACCTGGCTGCCCACAACGCTACAGACGGTATGTTCTTGTGCCCACGAATGTTGACCCCGGTCAGTGGCTACCCTCAAAATGATGGTTACGAAGACCTCAGCTACCCAAGTGAGAGACAGCAATCAGAGGGGATCTTCACAACCTGGGATTGAAAGCATACGTGGGAAGAGTTACGAAATGTGATCAATAGCTACCTTTCCGATATCAAGATTATGAGCGTGTAAGCCTCCCCCCTTTTGATAGTGATCAAAGAAGATACAACTACAGCGAGAGGTAGAATGCATCACAATTTAAGAGTAATCTTCTGTGTCAATGCTGTTTTCTAAGCGAGTTACGGGGTTAAAGATAGGTTTAATATTGGTGGGATATACCAGAATGGAGATGGGACCGGGTTAAGACTTGAATTGTGGCAGACAGCGTCCACTGGCGAGTCGAAGAGATCCAGATTTGAGGCAGAGATACTGACATGTGGCCACTGTAACTCAGGGACATTCAAGCAGCGCAGACAGACCCGACAGTGAGGAGATGAACTAGAAAAGCCCCACGTGAGTTGAACTTGGATTAGTTCCAGCATCAAATGCTCTCTGCTGTCACAATAAAACGTTACGTCAAAGCAAATTCTTTACAAACCCTTCACCATACCGGTTTACCGAAATCAGCGACAAACACTTTCAATTTTTAATCTCACTTTCCCATAAGTCTCGCAAGTCAATCTCCGTAAAACAATACCACAGCTCTCGCTGCAGCCCCCAAAGACACCTCTGCTTAGACAACCTCCTCCCCAACCTCTTTGCGGTGATCGAAGATGGCTCCTCCTCACCATCAGGATAACCGCAACCACCGCGACTACCGAAATCGAAACCGAAGCTACACCTCGCGGGCTCAAACGGGTGGTTCACAGAATGAGGATGTGGCAGCCGCCCAGCGGGCAGTTGACCATGCCATGGAACGGCAGCGCCAAGCTCAACGCGCAGTTGATGAAGCCATGAAATGGCAGCGAGAGGTTCAACGTGAAGTTGACGAAGCGATAAAACGGCAGCAAGAAGTTCAGCGCGAAGTTTCTCGTCTGGAACACCGTGCAAACTCGGGTGCACATAGCCAAAGACGCTTTGACCGAAGACTCTCTGTTGCCAGCAATCGCAACACATCCGTTGCCCGTAATCGCAACGTACCCTCCTTTCGCCAGGCCAGCAGACCAACTGGCATCACCAAGCCTCAACAGTCATCTAGCGTTGGGCTAGGCCTCCCCAGTGACCTTGTTCCTGAGGCTGAGAAGCGCGACTTCGTGGATACTCGCCACAGGCCTGGCGGTCTAGTTGTTGTCAACAAGTCTCTCAGTAGTGGCGAGCAGAGGCGCTCTTATTCCTTTCCGTCAAATGGCACTGGTAGCATGGAGGGAGTCACCTATGATATGGATGAGTTGAAAGCAGCCGGCGAGCATGTCCAGAAGACCACTGGATATAACCAAGTATCCGTCCACTTGAAGCCCACAATCAAGGACGCCAAGAGCTTCATTGAAAACGAAGACGTGGTCACGAGAGTCACATCTTCGACTAGGCAGACCAAGGGCCAGGTTGAGGCTTTGGGTGAACCCAGCCGCGCCACTGAGATCTCGCGACAACCGGAGACTGAATGTGCCAACTGTCGAAGCAAGACACATACCTTGCGCCACTGTCTGGATACCGAGGGAGATGGCGAGATGCCTGGTTGCGTTTTATGCAACAAGATGACTCACGCGGTGGACGAATGCCGCGGCTTTCAGCGCATGTCTCTGAAAGAACAAGTCGAGCTCTTGGTCTTTGAACGGGCCAATATGCCTCGCCTCAAAGTGAGCGAAGACTTCCCCGAGTGGTATGAGCTGCTCGAGCAAGGTATCGCCTCCGGTGATATTGACGTGAACGGGCCAATGAAGGGGTTTCCTTGGTCTGGCTCATTCTGTTCGGACCTCGGCTGGGAGTATCATGGAGACACAGTCAGGGCACTCCAGAAGCAGTTTGACGATTCCGGCTTTGACACTTCAAAGCTGCCCGCGGATCGCAACACGGATACACTAGAGCAGGTCAGGTCCTACTACGCTGGCCAGTCTCAGACTTCTGCTGCACCGGGCCCCTCGTCATCCGGATGATCCTCGTGATCTCCGACAAGCCGCGGAGGGTCGCTGATAGACTGTAGGGGCGTGATCATCCATATGATGATCTCACCGCAGGTCTCTACTGAATCCCTACTTACGAACCCATCTATAAGGTTCTTTTACAACCAGTAGGGTCCTCAGATAATTTCGCTTTCCGCTGGCCACGTCACATATTCATCGGTCCCTTGAAACCTCAATGCCGACAATGTCGGCATTTGCCAATCGCCTTTGAAGGATACCCTGAATGTCTGCCACCGAAACATTCGGCTGATACGTTCAACAAGCCAAACTTTGGAGGAAGGCCGGTTTATAGGATAAGAGTTGATTTTATACTGTAATAATGGAATTGTTTAATTATGATTAAATCTTCAATTTTCGTGACATGGTAGTTAAGATGCTGCCTGAAGTTGGCATTTGTATTAGGTTCTCTTTGTTGATTTTCTCATCCACGATCCTCAACTACATGGCATCTGGATCGCAACTAAGATCAACGACATATCATCTTTACAGTTTGACGATTATGTATTAGAATAAACTTGTCTGTAGTATTGATGAGATCCTAAGTTTACCTAAATCTTTCCATAACTTAGATAAGAAGTCCTAGACTTTTACCTCGCTCAGCTTTACCTACAGAGTTGGAAACCTTGACCACCTGTTTCTAGAACGTGAAGATGTGAGCATGTGAGCCGGCAGATGTATGAGCATCAAGAGGATGAGACATTTGTTTGAGTAGCCATCAATTCAAGGACTATCAATGTACGTTCCACATATCTGATCAATCAGGATAGTAGTGTCCCCATTTCCTTTCCTTGTCCCGGCATACCCAGATATCTGTTTATGGCCTGCGTTTCTTGTCTGGGAACTCAGATATGATTCCATTGAAAGTTGACATTGCCTGTGATCTGTTAGGCCATATTCACCACTTTTTGGAGATTAACTTACATTGTGTATCTGAGTTCCCAGACATATTCCATTGAATGTTGGCCTTGCTTTGGAACCGCGAAGTCAACTGGAACTTGGTTAGACCGCTTCCAATAATTGTCAGATTAAACTTACTTCTTATCTCTGGGAACTCAGACACGATGCCATTGAAGGTTGACATTGCCAATTGACTGTGATTCTGTTAGACTATATTCCGATTGCCAAGGAGCAACTTACTTTGTGTGTCTGAGTTCCCAGATATATTCCGTTAAATGTTGCTCTGATGTCCGTGAAGAAGTCAACTGCAATTTCGTTAGATGATTTCACCAGTTCTCGGATAATAACTTACCTCTTATCTCTGGGAACTCAGACACGATGCCATTGAAGGTTGACATTGCCAATTGACTGTGACTCTGTTAGGCTATATTCAACAACTGTGGGGGATAACTCACTTTGGGTGTCTGAGTTCCCAGACATAATCCAGATGTGTGCTCGATCAGATTCGGGTTGGCGAACCATGGTTCGCCCCGGATATCCTGTGTATGGATGTGGACTCCGGGGGAATAGCGTTTACGAACCATGGCTCGCCTCGAATATCTCCTGTGTATGGATGCGTCGTATGCCTCGTTACAGAGGGCTTTTTGTCCAGGGTCTTGATTCCAGACGTGTACTTGATCAGATTCGGATTCCGAACCATGGTCCGCCCCGGATATCTCCTGTGTATGGATGCCTCGTTGCAGAGGGCTTCTTGTCGAGGGTCTTGATGCCGACGTGGACTCGATCAGATTCGGATTTCGGGAAATGGTGTTCACAAACCATGGTTCGCCCCGGATATCCACCCTGTGTAGAGGTGTGGTGGAATCCGGGAATTTGAGTTGGCGAACCATGGTTCGTTCCGGATGTCTGTTCGGTCAGATTAGATTCAAAAGGTTTGCATTTGGGGGGCATTGACGAACCTCAGTCCCGGGGTCGTCGACTTTGTTTGCGGAAAACGTGGGAACGGCGAAGGGTGACGGGGGGGTAAACACGAGACTGAGTTTGGTGGTAGATTGGTGGAAGCCAGTCTCGTGTATCCCCCCTTTGTGCAGGGTTGAAAGGCAGTGTTGGATTTTGGGGAGGGTGTTGATGCCCGATGTCTGTTTGGTAAGGTTAGATTTTGGGGGTGGGAATGCATTGAGGATTTCATGACGAACCACTGTTCAATCCGAATATCTCCTGTGTATAGAACTGCTTTTTGTCTCGAGGACTGCAGCTGGGAGAGATGGTTCGTTGTGAAGAATTAATGATGAAGAGTGAGGAATAATGATGAAGAATGAGGAATGAAAAATGGAGAGAAGCTGGACGGGGAGTTCCTTTTGTAGCTGCGTCTGGGTCTGGCGCACTCCTTCCTCAGGACGCAATGGGCTTACCTCTCATGGACAATCGTTCCTGCAGATCCAGTGAATCACAGCCAAAGATCAGGAAATACCGGCAGTTCATCGACGACGTCTCACCTTCCCTGAGGACGACCGTCTTCAATTGGGGATAAGATGATGCGTCACTGCTGACTGCGCCTGCTGATGAACTGGTTTGTCACTGCGTCCAGTCGATACTCGATCAAGACGGGATCGTCTACTCGATGATTCACCGACCTTTTAGCCGTGATAAGGAAATGGATTATATGCGCGTTGATTCCAAGGTCTTGAAATCGCGAGCAGGTGTCTCTCTGGCAGTTGGGTTTGACACTAGGCTGTCAATCTCCCCAGCTGATCGAGTTGCTTGGGTGATGTGGGTCTCGTCATGCAAGGCTACAAGACTTCAATCATTCTCACTGTTCAACCGAGACTTACACTGTAAGACATGATCATAGGCTTGCCAAAATCTGTACAAACTGTCGATTAATTGAGTCTGGATAAACTTTGCTGCACAACAAACGTGCCAGTATGACTTGCTTTACTGCTTTATAAATAGAACTTCTCCAGATTAAACTCAATTGAGGATATACTATCACGCAACTCACGCAACTATCAATCAATGATCACTTTGTTCTATTTCCATCAGTTGAGGTTGCTAATCATAGCTGGGGCTCAGGACTTGAGTGTCAATTGTCATGATCACGGGGTGACTCGATTGAGGTTGTACTGAATCAGGACAATCGCCTCATAAGTCGGGATGTTGTCATTGACTCAGGAACTTGTCATAATTTTAGATGAACTTAGATTGATTATAATAATTTTTGAAACACCAAATACAATGGTCTTGAGATCCATGTGCATGGTCGCCAACGTGTACATGTTATTGTACGATGGTCAAGCGCCTTGTGATGACGGAATCTCTACTACGTTTCTCTTTTATAAAATTTGCGTGATACAGGTCCAACATCGACATTAGATATGAGCTACAATTTTGATGTAAGCTGGCGCGAAAACCACCTCCTGGTTAGCAACCCCTTTGTTCACGCCTATGCGCACACTGTCTGAGCTTAACCCTACAGGCCGCAGTTATCTTATAGTGTGAAAGTCAGGGGAGAGAGAGGTTAGGCTTATTCTAAAGAACGGGCAGGTCATCAACTTCAAGCAGCGGAGAAATCGAACCACCAAATTACAGTTATAGTTGAACGGCACTTCCACGCCGTCCTTCAAGATTACGTCCGAAGTACACCAGAACAAAGCATTTCATTCACACCATGCCAACAATGTCGGACTACTCTGCGGCTTCCGTAGGCGCTTCGGATCCTACCCTCGTCTCATCTTGATAGTCAGGGTCCCGAACTTCATCATCTTCCATTCCCAAATCACCATCATCGTCCTCGTCAGTGATGCCAAGACTATTCAACATTTCGTTCACATTGTAGTTTTCGAAGCGCATTCTCTGTTGACGGTGCTGGCTGGCATCTTCTACATCCATAGCGTCAGCTTTCGGATATGTTAGTTATAATTCGGCTAGTAGCAATTGTGTACGGAGTCTTACCTTTGAGTGAATCTTCCTGTGGTTCAGCAAGTAATGGATGATTCGGATCAATTTCGCGGACAAAGGATGTGAGGAGTGAAGCGACTTGATTGTTGTCTTCCTCTGTGCAATCACGATCACAGTCCCGAATTTGCTTGAGTTTGTTGTAGAGATCAGTTGAGGCTTTGCTGGCGGGAAGACGAAAGTTTGAGTGTTTGCCCTGAATAAAGATGCTTGATGCAATAGCATCCAAGTCTGACTCGACTTTCTCAATGATGGCCTCTTTAGTAGCCGACAATGGTGCAGGGTTTGTCTTTAGGCTCTTCTTGACTTTTCTTTGCGGTCGCCGAGCTGGAACCATACTGTAGGCGAACTTCAGTTCCAACAGGTGCGATTTGAGTTCCTGAAGATCGTCATTGGCAAAGCCCTGATCAGGGGCGGCCATCTTCGTAAGGCTTTTTCGGCGTAGAAAAGATGAAAATATCGTATTCCAGTTTCGAGTATATCAAACGATTATATGCGAGGTAAGAGGTGACAGATGTGGGGTTACGAGAGGAGCAACTGTTGTTGATTCTGGAGCCTCCTGGCTCCTGGCTTGGTCACGGGACTGCCACGTGACTGCTGGACAGTCCATCGCCTTTCTCACGCTCTCATATTCTCACTCTCTCACTTTCTCGCTATCAATTTTCGTCGTCGTAAGATACGCCAAATAACATTGACATTTTACATCTCATTTCGCGACATAAGTGCGACAAATTAATTCCTCTTTAACCACTCAAGTCGACTGTCTATTTTCCTTCATTCTGACCACCAACTGAAACTATATCAAGATCATTTTCGACACCACGCATTGCTCTCCGACACTGTCGGCGTCTCTACTGAACATGACCGGTAATGATGATGCTGGACCGTCCAATCAAGCGGGATCTCATCTACCGATCAAAGATGGATACAGAGATCTCGCACAGAACCGGGACTTCCTTCAGATGCGTGTGGGAGTCGATGGACGGATCCCATTCCAACGCGTCTATCTATGGAGCTCCGGAGAAGAAGAAAAGACTGGCACCGGTCGGATGAAGGCTTCGAACGACCAATACAGAGCGTCGGTGCATGGACCTGGTGTCATTCCATGCCCAAAAGCCCCTGGGGGGGAGGAGCTCATTCACGACCCGAAGACAACGAAGGAGTACGTCGAGGTCGGGTTGATCGCCGGGGATGAACCCGATAAATACTCCATACGAGGTACTCCAACAAAAGGTACTCCAACAAAGAGTACTCAAACTAAAGGAAAGGCGAAGCAGAACGACCCCGCGATACTTCGACGTGACGAAAACGCAATGCGTGTCTACATTCCAGTCTCAGAAAAGCTGAACCCGCAAGCCAAGTTCTTCGTTGGATGTCGTTTTTATAACGGGCGTCTCTTCCCCGCAATGATTCCGGGCGACTGCATCTTCTTTTACGCTGAATTCTAGGAGGATGTCAGCGGGGACCGAAGAAATCGAGTCAAAATATTGAGTGAGAATTGTCGCAAGGCTGCGGCTATCGACACGACCAGCGAGACTCGCATGGCGGCCTCCCTAGTTCCCAGCCTCGTTGAGAAGATTGCCACCGCTCGCCCACTCGTTGTCACTCCGCCAGAACACCTGGCAACTAAGCTTTTGCTCACATGGCGTACGTTCATGATGTCAGGAGCGAAAGACAAGTCTTTCATCGACATGATGTTGACCACCATGGAGGACTGTAGAGGAGATCTGAAATACGGACCTCAAACACGCACAGATGCTGAGAGTGCGTTCTTCAATTTCAGCTGTGAGCTCACACGAGCCCAGTCTGTTGAGCTACATGAAGAAGTAACAGTAAGTGAATCGGGAGTTATGCATGTATCAGGCTAACAAGGGTACCAGCGATTGAACTCGAAGCTCAGCAGCATCGACCCCGAACTTATAATGGCAGTCCACAAGGCGCTTTGTACCGATGCCGACAATGTCGGCGAAGACACCGAACTTGAAGATGACCACCACTTGGGGGATACCTTACCCCGCAACGCTCTCCTATTCTTTCTTGAATCTTGCCTTGACCTCATTCCGATGGCTGGCGCTCATGAGCAGGTTATCTTGCAGGAGGTCAAGGCCATTCTGCCATCCTGTCAGCGGTACAGCAACAACTGTCCTCGCACTCCGCTGCAGAAAGCGGTGGACAACGTGTCGACAACATCCCAGCCAGTGACAGCCCAAAATTTCAAAGCGGCCCTCTTGGCTGTGAAATCGCACCTAGAAGCTTCAGCCGACCACGCAAGCAGAGCCGTTGAGTCCATTGCGTGTCAGCATGGAGGGCTTCTCAAGCACACGAGCATGGATACTCTCATGAGGAAGCTGGGAAATGCGACCGATATTGCCCATGCGATATCCTTGTTCGAACAAGCTGCTGCACTTCACGCTCTCCAGTATTGTATTACTGCCCGGGCCGCGGCCGATTCGAACGACGACATCATTCCACTCATCGACAAAATGCTCCATTCTATCGAATCGAGCAACCCATGAATGAAGGATGGAATCAATCGTTGACTGATATTTCGGTGGATCCTTAGCAATGGCCCTTCGATGATGGAACGGGTAAATTGGTTTGCCATTGAGCCAGGCTAAGCACGAATGGCATGGTGTGTCGGGAGCTTTTATGCTTCTTTGTATGTTTTTGTAGGCAGATACAGCTAAATTGATTTGAAAGCCTCTCCTTAGTAGTTTTATTCATTTTCCTTGATGTTGGCCCTGACAAGGTGTGTCGGTGACTCCAATGGTATCCGATAAGATAAGCTCGCCCAGCATATTATTAGCCGTAAATTTCCCGGCAAATGCCTTTACTCTTCCACCTCAGGTTCACCACCATTATCTTCAGCACACAAGGTATTTCTCCATCACGCGCTCCTGAATGTCGCTGCACCCAAGTTGCCGTTCGTACATGTCGAGCTCCAGCGCCAGCGTGGCAAGTGATGAGTTCTCGCTGACCTGTGATCCAGCCGACTGCGTTGTGACTTCGCAACCTTCCAATCCATCACCATGCCACCAAGAATAAGGGTATTTTAATCGTTTCCGTATCGATTTGGAACCTCCTGGGCTAACAGAAGACTTTAGCGGCCGTTCAAGAGGCGCAAAATGAAAGAGGATGTGGCCGATGTCACCCATGATGACAATAACGAAATGACCATTGTCGTACGGCCTCTCGACTCCGGCACCGACGAAGATGACAGCATGCCATCTGAACCAAATCCCGCTGCCGTAAATCCTCCCAACACCGGGAATATTGGTACGGGTACAAGCGCACGCTCTATACCCGAGGACAAAACGGTCTTGACGGGCGCTGCTTTGATCGCAGATCTTCGATTGATAATCTACGACCATCTGATCAATCTCGAGTCCAGAGACTTGGGTCTCCTTCTCGATCACCACGGTCGCTTCTTGTGTCCTGTTGATGCCACCGGATTACCTCCCTATCTCAACAATGGGCTTGCGAAAGTTTCTGGATTGCGACAGGAGTATCTCGTTGAGGTCTTCCGGAGCGTAGTTTTCGTCTTTACCTCAAGTGAATCTATGAAGCTATTCTCGGAGTTCGTTTGCTCTCATTTCAATCTCAACCCAGCTCAAGTCCCACGTCTCCATGTCAAGGCCGATGTCTTCCATAACAATTCATTCCCCCATGCTATCTCTCTAAACCGCTGGGGACCAACAGACTTCGCTCATGGCCAGTGGGAAGGAGCCCACGCTCATGTCCGGGCCTAGGTAGCTCAGATCATGGCTATCTCTACTGCGCTTCATATCGAACTACATCTTGGTCGGCCATGGAGAAACTTCCGATACTTGAAAGGGGCGACACTTCCGCTCCGGTCATCGGGCATTACTTTGGTAGTCACATATGACGAGTTCAACTGGGGCGAGATACCTATGATTGGTGGACTGCGACACTTCCTTTGCGACATGATGGTCAGATCCATCACGGGCATGGACTTGGACCTTGAAAGCTCTGAGATTCAGGCGAACATGTCTCAGGGGTTAGCGGATAGTCTCGCTCTTTGCGGAACCCGGGGCTTTCGCGGATGATACCTGGGACATCGACGGCATAGAGGATCGACGTTGTTGGCATCTGGGTGGCATAAGAGCTCGTTCATATTGGCAATCAAAGTTCTTTTTAATTATGGTAGACAGTTTAATTTCCTTATAAACTACCTACCTCGATGCTTCTACATAAAACTTCTCTCCATTCTGGTTAAGATACTGCCGAAGCCCCACCGTAATGATGACTGTACAGGTAACTAAGCCCTCTACATAGATCCTCTCCAACAGTTCCGAGTTAAGCTTTATTTTCCTCTCCCCAAACTCAACACGCCTCACAAGGTCAGGAATCACAACATTTCTCAAAGCGCGCACATGCACAATTGCCTCTTTCAACCTGACATTTGCATTATCATAATCCTGTGATCAAAAGCTCTTGCCTCGTACAACTTCTTGTGATTGTCAGGTATATTTCCTCCCCCAATTCCATACCCCAAGTCGAGGCCAATGCGACTGTCTTTACCCTACTCCAAACACTTTTGAGCTGCCCCGTTCAATCTCGTATTGCCAATTTTGGTATCCCATGGGTGAGCTTTTATCTCAGAAATTTCTCTTTCCCTATTGTACTTGACTCCTTGCTTGTCCAGTGGGAACAAAAATCCCAAAATCGTCATTTGATGTTCACTTGAGGAGCGTGTCGCTAACCTAACCGAAAGTCGATAGAACCTCTATAGTCCAAATTTGACGCACAGAGTCGCGAGAAACCCAGGTCTGACATTGTCGGTATCTGTCGCGTCCATGAACGAACCGAAAGACCCTATTCTTGAGGCTTCGGCCGAGATTGTCGCGAAGAATACACGGCTTGCTCAGGTTGGGATCCCATCACCCGTGGTGACTTCGCGTTACTGGATTGGCTGGCTACGACCTGGTGATGGGTTTGTCGTGAAAAGAGATACTCCTGGTTTTGAGAACAGCGCGGACGAGGAGCAAGACATTAATAACTCCGATCCACACCAAGATGAGGATCAAGATGAAGGTAGTCTCGAGGATGGGTGGACTGATGCGCTGGCTGCCACTTCGGGTTACAACGAGCAAGAATTCATCCGCTTTTTTGACGAACTCCATAACGATATTGTGAGTCGTCAAGCCGGTCATGCTGCCAGTTGCTCATGTTTACTCTTTATAGGTTGCGAAGTACCGCGCGCCCAACCCTGGTCCTATCCCAGGACTAAAAGACAATGTCCGACTTTTCGACCGACAAAGGCGTGCCGTCGCAGCCGCGTTGAAGCAGAAGGATTCTCGTTTCCAGGGCATGATTCTGGCTGACCCTCCCGGTTTCGGGAAAACTCTGTCTGCCCTTGCCACGATCTCCGTCTCGGTTGCAAAGAGTGGAAGCACAAAGGGCCCCTGTGTTATTGTCGCTCCTTTGTCATGCTGTCGTCAGTGGATGGCGGAGATTGAAAGATTCTTTGGACAAGTATGTGTTTCTCATTAAAGTCTTCAAGGTACCAGTGCTGACAGTACTACAGGACCAGATGCCGGCAATTTGTCTTGTCGGGGAGACTTTATCCCCCTTGGATCTATGGAAGTACAAGATTGTGGTGACATCCTATTCATATCTTTCCGCAGAGGTCACACGAACTCACAGGTTTCTCATTGGGATCGAAGACTACAAAAGGGGTGTCATCACACAGCCCCCTAAGCGACCAATGCTCGTTCTACTCTCTGGAATCCACGAACAAGAGCCTAGAAAGGCAATGGGGGAATGGCTTATCCTTGATGAGGCGCATGCCATCAAGAACCATCAAAGCCGCACATACCACGCTGTATCTGCCCTGAGAGAACAATTCAATGCCTGTTTGATGATGACCGCTACGCCACTGGATAACAATTGGACAGATCTCTATGCACTGATAAGTATGCTCAAAGGACACCCCATTACGAGCTTTCTTATATTCAACGCGGCATTCCGACAGAGCTTAAACTCAAGCCACATCCAGCCAGATGGGTTCCATAAAGAGCGTTTTATCCAGTTACTGGATGCATGTAGCCTGCAGCGGCCTCAATCGGCAATCAGCGATTCATACCCCCCTTTCAACAATCGGAAGATTATTCGATTCCCTCTCACGCCCGAAGATCGAAGACTCTCCAATGAATCGTTCAAGTTGTTCAAAAGGTTCTCCAGACCTGACTCAAAAACGGCTGGTTGGAAGCACCTTGTCACAGCCCACCAGTACTCCTATCATCCTATGTTGGTCGAACTCAAGTTCGAGAGGCGCGCCCTTGAGCTGGCGATGCGTCGCAACGAAGCAGTCGATGTGATCGAGCAAGGTGATGAGGCTGCGACAGACCAGTTGGTTAAGTGGCGGCAACGACTGGAGGCAGATGAGAATTGGCTCTCTCCCCGAGTGGAAATGGTCCTTGATGTCGTTTACCGGCATCAGGATCGATACCCTGATCATTCATTTCTGATTGTGGACGAAAGTGTCTACTTTCTAGACATTTTGGCTGTCGCCTTCCAGAAAGCATATGAGCCGGTTTCTCACACAGAGTACAATGGGCGGCTCAGCGCTATTGAACGGCATCTGGTGATCAAGAAAGCCTTTGAAGCTACACCTCCACAAATCATGCTTGCCAGTAGGGGCACTGGAGGGCAAGGCCTCAATCTTCAATGTTTCAACGTCCTCATCCAATGCGGGCCATGGTGGAAGGTTTCCTGGGAGGTTCAAACATTGGGACGTATTTACCGTCCTGGTGGAACGAAGCCCGTGTTTGTTTACGAACTGAGGGCTGAGGATTGCGACATTGAGAACCACAAGATCACGATCCGGAACAAAAAGAATACACTGAACACCGAACTTCAGCAAGAGACTATCAGGTTGGATGAAACTATGGATACAGATATCGTCCGGAGAAGCATGTCTTGAGAGCCCCTTTCACCGGCAGGCCTTGCCGACAACGTCAATATCAACACATTAGTCACACTCTCTCGTCCCAGGCATCTCGAGTTGTTTCGGAGCAATTCTTTGCTACCTGAGCTAGTGTAGAAGTTATGTAGTTTATGTCTAAAATAAGCATCATGGTGTATTCCCTTCTAATGATAGTATTCCATGAGAGTTAACACAGGCACTTCGTGGAGTTCGTCAAATGAGGGAAGCGGTAATTGGCGGGTTAATTGTCGTCCCTCTGATTCTGACAGCAGCACTGAGTCAGGTGACGGCATACCATTCCTATCTTGCCGCCCGTCGTCCTCAAGCCTTTCCTCTAGACCACATCTCCGAGACAGAAATCTCAGTTTCTACGTCACCACAATCACCATTTCCTCGCTTTCTTGACAAAGTTTGTCTCTTTTAATTATCATGACACCAAACAAAAACCCCAAAGATACCTCCATGGAGCATGGCGAGCTCTCAGACACAACTGAAAATGCGCAAGGTCGTTCCATATCCGATAACCCTATTCCCTCCCGCCATATACTAAATGATATTCATGTCAAACTGGTCCCGATCCAAGCGATGACAGCTCTTGTGGCGATGTGCACTCTATGAATGGTCATACGGGCTGGTTGCTGTAGTTGCTCGGCTTACATAACCATTCCACTCAGATGACTGCAAGGACCGTTTGAGTTTCACCGTTTGTGGCGAGACCCTACGACCAACGTCGTTGTGGATCATGTACAGGGGCTAACCTTGCAATTACCTACTACAGACTACGTCGATAGTATAATTGGTCACATTGAAGTTGCATGACATAATTGTTGTGATCGTAGATCAAGAAGACCGTTGATTACAAGGTCAAGTCATGTAATCACATGTTATTGAAATGAAGAACCAGTGAGACTGAACGAATTGACAACTTTGTAAGCCATCCTCTTTGGCCTCCTTTACTTCTAACTGATTCATCATTCATGTCATGTCTATGAATTCTATGACCCATGTGGTATAAGTGGTCCCCAAGAATGAGGCCTGGATAAGTGCCATGAGTTGCCAGTGTCAGGCACTTCCATCACTTTACCCTTGGCCACCTTGAATCAGGCTCGTCCTTTATCACTCGCATCCATTACGTTAGGGCAACAATTGACGCACAACGCACAATAAGGTAGCAACGTAAGCCTGAGGCCCATTTCACCTGAGCCCGGGTATATAAACCTCTCTGCTCTCCCTCTCTCCTCAATTTTCTTCTCTCTTCAACCATCAACATCACACCCGCGCCCGTTGCTGCTCGTTTTCGTCTCTCATTCAAGACCAACAACTTTCCCAAGCACATCTCATTCTTCCATCAATCCTCCAACCCTTCCACCATGTCTGCTGATCAGACCAACGTCCCTCCTATCACCCGTCTCCCTGATGGCAGTTGCCGTGGTGTGACTGCTGACACTGCTTCCCTCCACCCCATGGTCATGCGTATCATGGACGAGACCGGTGTTGACCGTGTCCGCATCCAACTCGGGGCCTATCAGCCTGGTAAGTCAGAACTCTATCACCATATCTTCACCATACTAATACTGTTTGCTAGGCGTTGACCATCCCATCAAGTACACTTTTGAGATGGACCGCTCCGGTGTCCTCCACAACATCTCTCCTAGCCCTGGTGTCGGTAAGTCATACATTAATATCCTCTCCCATACCATACTAATGATAATACAGTCAACTCCAACAACTAGTTCGACAAAGGACCTGTCGCGTGAGAACCATGGCGGAAAGAATGGAGAAAGAATTTCGGGCTGGTAACGGCAGATGAAAGATCGGGGGAGAGGAAACAGTAGTTGAATCCAACCACTCACGTCCCCATCATAGTTCTTGACTTTGTGACTCATGTTTACCTTTGCCATGTGAATTTCCATGTTTTTGTTTATGCTTGCCCCATGCATTAATTAATTTCACTCGATTCTCATGTTCGTTTGCCACGGCATTCAAATGAAGGTTGTATATTCTCATAGCACGATATCGCGACAGTGCCAGGAGCCTTTGGTTGGCATGGACTCTGAACAAGACTACCTGCCCCCTAAAAGACCTTCTGTCACTGCTAGGAATCTATGGGCCCTAACATTACTTGATGTGCCACGCGAAACAAATCTCGCCAAAACATTCCCACACACGTCGGCCATCTGCAGCGCCCGCCTTTCATTGCTTTCAAAATCAGATTCTTTACCACTCACGATGCCCCCATCACGAAACAAAAATAACAAAGGTCAGGATGGACGGGATGGTCGTCCTGCTCCTTTGGATGATTGAAGGTTCTGTGCAATTATGCATTAACATGACTCTCATTCTCCCAGGAAGGCACAATCTCATCACTCCCTTGACTTCCTCCCGTCATCTTGCCCTTCCCTCGATTTCACCCCCAGTAAGCCCACCACTAACTCAATCTCTACCAGTACGATCTCTTCGAAACCATGCCCTTGAAATTCTTTCTATCCCATCATCCCTCGCTGTCTTTGTTGGTCGGTCGTTCATTCCGCTGAAATAACCTGCTGATGCTGTCACAAGAGCTGTATTGGATCAGTCCCCGAGCTTTTGGACTTGCAGTCCCCCAGAGTTGCAACTTGGGGTCATACTTGGGATGATGTCCCACACACAAATGCCCTGACTACCGCAAGAATGGAAGCACGTATTGTTCAGACTCCAGACAGCTCACAACGCCACAGCCAAACTACCGTCGGGGCCCGTTTGGGCATCTCAAATTCTGCCTTGGACTCCTGTTCCATCGTTGATGCGGTATCCTCGGCCCAACTGCAGAATATCGGCCAGGCTGCCCAGATGTAGTCGCTCAGCAATTGCCACCAAAATAGTTACCAACATAACCGAATACCGACGTCCTTCCCTAACACAACACAGTCTCAGTCACAATCAGCGAGTTTATCAACACACCATGGCAACCGCCGTGCGCGTCAACTCCGACACTGGCGACTGCGCTGTCCTCAAACTTTACGATCGTCGATTTGACAGTGGGATTCCAACGACTACAGTATTAGGAGCCATTGTCCTCATTGGTGAGATTGAAGAACTTCCTTCTGTTCATATAACTAATCCTAATGGGCTCAAGCAGGTTCCTCGCGATCGATGCCGCAAAAGTCCCATACCGCTACAACGAGCGTTGGACCCCTGAGATTCATCACGACGAGCTCCAAATACCACCCTATCAAGTTCACGAAAGGAAGGGTCGGGCCCCCGGCAAGACTTCCCAGTTAGTCCAGAGCGACGGGCATACTCAGTCATCATTGGATCTAAGTCAACTGCCCAGTCTTGCTTTGGGTTTATTTGCTTCAGCTCGTCTCCCACCAGATGGCCCGACTACTGAGTACCGACAGGCATTGAAGGCCTTCCCCTGAGGAGAAAAGGGTAGTGTGCATGTGTTCCAGAGGTAAGAAACAGGTCGACCAACGCCGTGCCTTGCCTTGGGACAAACGAGTCGCTGTTCGACGTGGTCGGAGACTGGTCGCAGCAGGGACTTAACCTGTCGTGGCGGTTAGGGAGAAGAGCGAAATTGCAATGAATTGCCAATGTGGTATAGAGGAGAGATCTTTAGAACAAGGTTTTGCCAGCTTCGTCTTCAAAGAGAGTGGTGATTGTGTCCTGTGAATGTTGGGGACCATCGAAAGCGACTGAATTGTAGCCGTTCACGAACCTCGTAGGTCAAGACGCTTGAGATGCTTTGTAACTTGACGAAATGTTAATCGCACTGCAGATCTTGGTCGACATCTGGAGTCCGTCGGGTTGTAAGAGTGGCCGGATACAATGACAAACTGAGGTCGAACACTTCCTGTGGCGTTGACCACCATGACTCCAGTGCTTTCATTTCTTGCCTTTCTGACGACAACAAGATTCATGCCTTCACGTTTTGGTGCCACGCTGCGGCGGATGATGTCACGTCATGAAGACATTCGGAGAGTTGTTGCGCGGCGTCTATGTGACACAATACCTTGCTGAGCTCTTGAATGGTTCGCCGAGAGTTTAAGAACGCTGGGCGTTGCTCTTCCACGCCGGCGACGTCTCGATCAACATATCGTGGTAGCTATATCCTTGTTTTCGTAGTCTTCGTTGCCCTATCGTCAAGGGGCTCGTAATTCTTTTGGGTCGGCTCTCAGTGAAAGGATAGTACGGTCAAGACGAATCGAATCTCTCATTCTTCCTTCTGTCGGCGTGATGGTGAGATGTCAGGAAGAATGTGAGCGCTGTGTATAGGACCGCTCTGGGAGGGCTTTTCCTGGCTATACGTATTACCAATTGGACCACAGCCTGTTATTTCTCTTTGTGTCGAAGGTCCTCGCATGAGTATCTCTATATTGTATCATCAGGCGTATCCCAGGCAAGTTTTGTCGGCACGTGTATCTAGGTTGACATTCAGACGAGAGCGCTTCAACCCGCGTCGCCTTGAGTTGTACTGTCCGGATACACCATATAAGTCTCATCAAGGATTTTAATACCACTCACTGTCACTCTACGAGTCTTTCCGTTGATGCGTTTCCTTTGTCGAGATTGATGGTTGAGCCTAGCCCTGGTTGCTTCCTGGCGCAAGAAAAAACGCGTAGAGATGTCTTTGGGAGCCCACGAGAAGGCGGCATTACTGCGCTGGTCGGTCATAGCGGTATTAACTAAATTGTGATAAATGTCGCTATGCGAGATCACGACCTACAGCTACCTGTGCTATATATAAGACGTCATGGTGCTCAAATGAAATTCAAACGACTGTACTGCACATTGAAGTGCGTTCCAGTTGATAGTGTTCTGTCACGAATTGCAGTCAATGTAGCACTTTCGGGCAGCAGTGTCAATGCAAGGGCTAAGAATATAATATTTAAATCAAAAGCTTCTGGATATATCGATAAGTCTAACAAGAGCATTTAAATAAGAATCATCGTGTCTGGCTAATGCATAAGTGTCTTTCCGTTAATGATATAATGTGAGAGGTGTGAGCTTCACTTACCCTGTAGCTTCCTACCCGTGGAGACTTCTCCACTACCCTAGATCGCCAGTGGTATGTTTAGCCCCACATGGTTTTCACGCGTCAGTCATCGTCAGGACAGGCGCGCTTGTAACTGCCTTTGTTGTTCAAGACGTTTCGCCTCTCAATCACACACATTCCCCCCATTCCAACAATAGCCATCGCGACTAAGCGCATATTGTATGACGAGCTTTCTACGACGGTTTGTCAAAATCTCATTGCTCTTGTCATTGCCTCATCTTCAATACAAGCGCCAATTTGATAGTCCGGCATCGTGATCTCGACACGCAAACTTCTCCTTGTGGTTAAGACATTTCTGGACTGTGACAAAACGAATCTATCGAGGGAAAAGACCTATCTTGTCTGAGCGACATAGCATGCAGTCCATTTGGGATAGCACTGCGACCCAAACGACCAATCGCAGCCTCCTACTCCGTGCCAGAACAAACACAACATCACACAATCAACCGAGACAGTCGTCGCAATCATGCCTCCCCAACAAACAAATGAGAAAGACCGAAAAAACTGAATTAGTTGAGCTGCAGGCTTCCTGTACCCCATATCCTGTTGTTCAAGGCCCCCCATCTTCGTTACGCGTTTGTGTTTGAGCATGTGCTCATTGACTCAACAAGTACTTGTTTGTTGGCCTGGATCGATCAACATCTTCCCATCACTTCATATACAGACCCTGCATCAGACGCGAAAAACTGACGTATCACTGGTCATGCGGCACGGCGAATACCAGGAAACCTCATCCAATGTGACCCCCCAGAAGCGAAAAACTCAACTCGCGACTGACAACATCCGATCGACGTCTGCCATCAGCCCACCACCCCAAAGAAAGGTCTTCGATAAGCGGGGGGCTATTTCACCACGAAGATCCCCTGGTGACCTCAAGGGAAAAGTTGCCTGGCACTGTCATATGGGCTACTCCACCAACAACGAGCTTTGGATGAAATGTGTCCTATGTCACTCGTCTTCCAACACCCCGAGGTCAGTTTCGCGTATTTTCATCTCTCACCTCTCTATTCCAACCTTATCGAAGCATAATTCTGACTTACTTTCAGATACGCTTTCCCACGCAAGCTTCCAGCACACCGGCCGACACATTGGTCAATGAAAACCAATCATCCCTTCTCTCTTAGTCCCCGATCGATAGTTACGAAAGGTTTTTCTCACTGATATCTACGATGCGCAATAAGTCTACTTCCATACCGTTGATCGGTGCGCGTAAGCTCATTCACTACTCCCTGAATCAACATCCCGACCCAGCTTGCCCTTTCGGTTCGCAGCAGCTTGCCTACTAGATTCATCGATCAACCCCGGGTCACTCATTACGGCTAAAATAATCGGTGACTGGTTCATCAAATTTGGCCCTGAACTCTTCTTGCACAAAATCGAGGTGGCAGTTGGTACATACGCTTCCATTCACCACAGACATCAAATTCGCGTTGAGCATAAGTACGATCGATACTATGAGTAATTCTCGCCACCTAATCAGGAGTTCTCTTGGTGCAGTTACGAAAGGACGAAATCACGGCGCTGATCAATAGTCAGTCATCTCAACAGTCGCAGAGATTGCACGAGCCAAGAACTTATTCGGACCAAGACTGGACCATTGCAAGCTCCAAGACAGTTGACGCCAACTCGGCCACCTTGACTGTGCGCACATGCCCCTCACCAACGAAGCCGACCCTGCCACCCAGCGATTTGGTAACGACTCAGCCACTCCGGCAGTCTTAGCTCGGGGCCCGCCGATACATTCAAGATTATCATTGCGCGATCCGACCCTTCCTCCGGCCCTCCCTCCAAGTCGGCCGGATATTGTTGCTCTTATAACACTGGTGGCGAGGCGTTGGTATAACGTCGGTTAGGGCAATACCGCCACTTTCGCATTTGTATCATTGTGAGACCCACGAGAAATATCTTCGACAGGTAGGAGGGTATTTTAAGACGACAAGGTGGAGGGTATATCAAGATGACAGTCAAGTTGGTGCGGGATGCAAGTTTGTCTGACGGGTTGCCGTCCGAGATCAGAAGAACTCGAACTCGATTCTGGGTGACGAATGGCAGTTGAGCTTTCTATATCTAATCGATACTTGCCAGCAGTTACTGTTCTCCCTCTGGCTTGACGTCAAAAATTCTTTTTCTCTTCGGGGCTATCTCGCGGGTTTCGAAAGGCCATTCAATTTTCTGCCAATAGGCCAATCAGCTCATGGACTCCAATATCCAGGCTCACCGATACACTCAGCATCAGGGACAAGGTCAGTGGCACTCCGGGCTCTCTTAAACCACTATAGGTATCATTGTTTTCAGGTTCGCGCCCATGCCGGTGAAGCAGTCCTGTGAAAGCAGTGGCCTAGCCATAAGGTCCCTAGCTCATTCTCTTCAGGTCTTCTCTTCAGACTCTCATTTCACAATTGCAACATCAATGAATCCTCTCGACCGGTCAACGTATCGCTCAAGTCTAACCAACAAGCCCCTTCAACCGAACATTACCGAACCAGCACCACGACTTCTATCACATCCCGACGAAGCTCTCATCGTAGCTTTGAGGTCCTTTATTATACTTCATATCGCCAGACGTCCCGTCCCTTCAACCCCTGTTGCCCAACACTCTCTGCACTCTCGTTGCCTCCAGTGAAGCCGGTCGCCAATTGGATCATCGCAAGTTGGACATCTGTTTGGAACACTGACCGGAAGAATGTTGAGACAGCTGAGTGATCTAGCCTCAGGTCTGTCGAGTATCTACTAGCTCACTCGTGAGACATTGACAGGTGATATGCCATGGTCGTTCAAAAGACCCACTTCGCATCAACGGCTCATCCTCGGGTTAAGCTCACCATTCGACGCCATCAGTGATCTAAGCTTCGCTCGACTTCATTCCATTTATATCGCCTCATCACAACCCGACCTTTGATGATTATTTTACTTCCACTTCACCGCTGTCGTCCTTTACCATCTTCAACATGGAGCCCCTACTCTAAGCATTCCACATGAGATTCGCGTCACAGTAAGCTCGCCCATCCAAGCATCAACAACACAACGTCCAGCAGTACTAAAACTTGACGCAGAGTGCCGAACCATCACTTTACTTCGGGTCGAATCGATATGGCCGTCTCAGACCTGTCAACGAAGGAGCTCTGGCAGCATGGACGGTCGATTGCGCGCCTGTCGAAATCAATCCGTTCCATGATGCTTACGAGGTCCAGTCAAGGAGCTTTCGACCCAATCCGAAGGACACACCACTGTCCAATGCTACGACAGTGCACTCAAGAATTTTGGAAGCGGCGTTCAGTGCAGATTGTGATCACGAGCGCACCGCTCTTCACCAAGTTCAAGCCCCCGTCAGTATGCAGACCTTGGAGTTAACGAACAACGACAACTGTATAATTGCATTCACCCTTGTCTGCTTTATAGCATCAAATATGCTCACCCATGTGCACCAGCCTCGCAGATGACGGATCAGCCAGCAATTTGGCCATCTCGGTCTACTTCATTTGGGCCCGGACTCACCACCTTGACATCAAGAATTCGAGTGGGCTTCAATGTATTACACTCGACTGACTCGAAAATCGATACGCCTCCTTAAACAGTCTGCCGGCTTCTCCACATAGAAACAGCCGTGAATTGAGACGGCCACTTCCACCTCTGACCAACCTACGCCAAACATCCTTGGCAGCCAGCACATTCTGGGGTACAACGTCCTCTCAGAGCAATGTTCTGATGAAGAAACCTATCCAGCACTCATTATTCATGAATTTGCCGACCCATCGCCCTTCTCACCCTCTCCCCCATGAGCACAGTGAGAAGACTACCTCGATTTCTTGAGCAACAGCGTATGTGATTAATGATAGTCTCACTTCACCGGCGTCCTAGACTAACAACTCAGGTAGCGATATATAGGCGCACGGCTTTATATTTGGGACAATAGTTCTTCCAGAGACAGTGCCGTCAGCAGCACCTATCCTGATCTTTTCCTGCACTCATACCGACTACCATTTCCGACATGTAACAGCAACGTTGCAACCCTCACCGGGGGTGACAATTTCTTCAGTGTCACCCGCGATGATGTCAAATTTGATGGCTTGCGATGCACTCCATGGATGCGACTGGAGCCGCGCCTGTGACGGTTGAGCTCTACTGTCATGAGCCAGGGGCACAGTCGACCTCCCATACGATGACCCGGTTATTTCACGCCTCACGATCGGCTCTATCTGATTGGGCGGATATTCATCGGAATGGCGTTCCCAATGGGCGTCTCTCCGACGCCGATGACAAGACCCGAAAAGAAAAGAGGCGGAGGGAGCAGCAAGGGGCGCATCGTGGGATCTGTGAGTGTCATGGAAGCTTATATGTTGCCAGGGCTAATGAGATTCAGGTTCAGTCGGTATCCTTAGAAATCAGGGCATGTCAATCTCCGCAAGGTTACGAGTCTCAATGGAGTCTGACATGTCTCGGCAGGCAACCAGAATCAACACACGACCTTCAACCGTTTTCGGTCTCAAAACCGTATATTTTACACGCCATCTTCGGATATTTTAGTCCCATACAGAGCCGAACTTTGCAACCGAATCGACTTTTGGTCCACCGCTTTGTTCCCCGACATAAATTCCTTCTCGGCACATGACGACTAGACGATATTACGGCCATGTTCGTTGCCTACAGATTAAAGATTTACTGTCGCCACAACAATTTTATGCTCCAACATTTGTCGACGACTACGGTGATCTGGATTGCCCAGCCAGGGGGTAGTATCCACTTTGCATGATTCGCAATGCTTTCAAAAATGCAGGCAAACCGGTATATACCGCTTTGATGAGCAACTCAGTAAGCCCGGGCATTGAGCCTGGCATCCTTACGCCCGTGACACCTGAGGAAGACATCCCATGATGGATTAGGGGTCTCTACAAGATGACTATTTCCAGACCGAGCCTTCGCTATACTACTTGAATCCGACTTGTTGATGCAAGAGTTTGCTGTCCGACATATCTCGAAGTATCAGATCAGTGTTGGGTCTTGTAATGCTACTTCATCCATCGCTTTCCCACAGTACCCAACGCTCGTAGCTCCTCCGTCAGGCAACCAGGTGGAAGGTGTATCGCGGATAAGGATTGATCACGAGGCGGCAGAGGGGGAACCATGAAAGCACACAACCACCCACAAATCTCATCAAGCATTTGGCAAGGGACGGATTGCTCGCCTACAGTCACAATACCGCCAATAATGGCCGAGCACGGCAAATAATCTGTCGCATCGACATCCCACGACATTCTCCCTTTCCATTCGCAACATCATTTTCATTATCAGATGAGGCCCAGCTTCGACAACGTGAAAGCTGGTATCTGGGTCAAGATCTGTCTTTGCCCTGCCCGCGAACTGTCGAGAACGAGGCTTGGATGAGTCAAAACTCTCGCATTCCCGTAACAAAATTACAATATCACGAGACCTCGCACTATCATCATATTTGTCGGGGCTGGATGGGCAAGCATTCGAAACTTAACCGCTACCAATAAGCAAGAGATTGAATATAAGAATTGATGATGGGATTCCTGGATTGAGCACGAAGAAAACGCTCCCCCACTCAGGGATCTCCTGTTCGGGCCGGTGAATGACGTGTCAGAGTTGAGCTCACAATACCAAACGCAGTGGATTGTTCAAGACAATGTGTCGAGCAAAGAAACATCGAAAGGGGGTAACTGTTCGGATGTGAAATATCCATCGTATCCTGCCCGCGCCGTCTAACAGTCGCCCAATCGAGACAGCCAAAGGAGGGGGGCTGCTATCTAATTTACGTCGCTTCTCCCAACTATGACAGACTTTATGGATCCTCCCAGTCGGCCAAAATATTGTTTTCATCGAACCAACGTACCCCCGCGCCATCAACCATACATAACACTCAAGGCTATCCGTGAGAGGCCCCAGGACAACATCTATCTCGACGACGAGTTCGAAGTCTTGAAGAGCGTAACACGAGCGGTGTTATGTTTGCACCTGGCCAGCTGGTTACACAAAGGACCAGGCAGCGAGAACATTGTGTACTTCCAGGACGGCAACGACAATTGCCAGACCTCGAGCACCACAATCCCTTCGATATCGCAAGGAATCCCATCGCAGGTCACGCATAAGGTTGTTAGTGGGCAGCGGCATTCTCCCTCAGTTGTACCGTGGCAGCTTCTGAACACGTGCGAAATGTATTGCCATTCTCGGGCAATTAAGGAACAAGAAAAATGAGGAGTGATGCTGAGTCTACCAGTAACCCCACCTCACCCGTACTTTTAGGCCTCTCACCCACTAACTCAGCCATAAGTTCATAACTCAATAATCCTACTTCCCACCCACCGTCGATCGCGCTCGGGAAATACCGAAGAGGATTGCAATCAACTCTCTTCCGACATTGTCGGCCTTCTCATCTCATCTTACTCCATCACAGTCGTGCCCTCTCCCTCTCCGGTGCCCAAGACCCTCAGCATTGCAACCAGGATCGCCTTCCAGAGTATTTCACCACCGTAAAACTTTTCAACATCTGCATTTCAGACCCAAGGCTTCAGTGCAGACATGCAGCGATATATCTGATTCTAGGAGTAGGACAACTTAATGGCTAGAGCAGAGGTTGCTTTCATTCAAGGGCCTCTGCCATATCTTCGCAAGCAACCATAATCATCAGATGGTCTTCATCTGCTTCCGTAACAATCCCGTCCAATGTCTATCCGCCAGCCTCGCGTGTTCTGGTATTGCTCAAGGTTCAGAATTGAAGACCATTTCTTTGTTCGCTGTGATAAACACCGCTGCTGATGAAGCAGTCAACTTCATTGCTTGCGATACCATGATGGCCGCCCCCTGGGGTTCTCGCTCTCCATCAAAAAGACAAAGAGACAGCAGTAAGCCCAGCAGCCCTTTCAACGTGCAAAGGGGAAATTAACGACACTCTTCCGGAATCTTGGACTCTGTACTTCGTAATTAGCTTATAACGCCCTGTGTGCTATCTCATGCAATGAGCATTTGAAACACAACACAACCTCAATTACAGTTTCCGCCGGCTGGAACCTCATCTTTATCTCATTGTCAGTTGGTGAAGCTTATGTACAATCCTTGTAGACTCTAGTGAATTTCCTATACTCGGCGGACTGCAGGAAGCGCAAGAGAACGGAATGAGGGTAGATTTCAGATGAAGTGACTCATATACTCTTTGTACCCGATAATTTATAATGTTTCAATTTAGCCATATTGGGTTTGGTGCTGATAATATCCCACGAGGACAGGAGTTGTGGGCATTTTCAGACATTTGTTTGATCGAACTTTGCGATTAATTAAGAATACCTAGAATGAAGCTATACAAAGAAATGTTTTACACAGTTAGGACAATATAGGACAATCCTAGACAGTTCCACCACGCTGGGTTATGCATTGGAGTTCCCTCATTGTAACAGCAACATATCAGCTAGCAAGAGAATTATGAAGTCGTTGTTACATTTGTCACGCCAAGCCTCAAAAAGTGCTTATAATCAATCAATTCATTCTACTACAACTACCTCAACTCGTCACCTTGTCTCGCATTTAAGCGGAGGGTTGAAGGGTGGCAACGAAGCTCTGTACCCAATTGGTAGCCCGGCGGATAACCCTGGGATCAGAGGAGCTGGACAGCCAGACCTCCCGAGCAACGTTGAGACGCTTGGTGCGCTCGTCCGAGCCACGGCCGTCCCAAACCCAAGCGGCAAGACTCCCCTCAGCAATTCCAAGAGGCTCCTGGATCATCTCCTGGATCATCGGGGACCAGAGGTCAAAGCACTCGATGGCTTTACGGGCTCGAGTGGCGAAGAGATCGCTCTCGGCGAGGGCTTGTTGCCACACAAGCTGGGCTTCCTCGAGATCCAGTGTCCTTTCCAGGCAGGGACTGATCACTTGGATGGCCCTGAGGTAGGAGGCCAAGCTCACCGGAGAGCCCTCCACCATCGAGCAGAACCATGCGACTACATCGCACCAAGCATCGAACAGGTGCTTCTGAACCAGGGGAAGGCCCGCTTCGGTCGCGTCACTGAAGCCAACCACAAGGCAGAGAGGCTTACCGCCGTAGACCTCCCAAGAGATAGCCACACCCGGCTCAAGGATCTCATTGTTGATGGCGTCGATGTCGCGGCCATCCTCCCCAACAACAAATCTCTCAAAGTCCATCCACACGGGAAGGTTGAGAGTGAAGGCGCCGGCGATGACGCCAATATGCCGGCCACCGGAGCATGCCTGCCAGAACCACTGTCGCGCAGCCTTATCGAGCACCACGGGGTTCTTAATCCTCTGCTGTGTATTGAGGGGCGCGGTCTGGGGCTCTACGGGAAGAGCTACTTGGGGGGATACCTGGGCAGGTACCGCGACCTTGGGCTCTACCTGGGGAGGTACCGGAGAAGGGGCCTCAGGAGTCACCTCAGGAGGGACTCGAGGGAGTAGGAGCTCTTCCTCGGGCAGCGCCGCGTGCAAATCCCGGAAGAGGGTCTTCAGCCCCTGGGGAAGCTCTTTTGGGGCAGCCTGTGGAACCGCTCCGGGAGCAGCACCTTGAAGGCGATGAGGGACCTTTCCACCGCGTCTGCTGGCCAAGACTATGGACTGGGAGGACTCGCCACGAGACTCCTGGGACTTTGAAGACTCCCCATTGCGAGTCTGGGTGGCAGCGGGTTTGGTGACCTTGGGGGTCTTCTCAGCGGCTTTGGCTTTACCACTGGAGGTCTCTGCTTCTCTGATAAGCATGACAGGCAAGTCGTGGTCAATTCGCCACTTGTGGTAGGTGACAGACACGCCATCACTCATATCGTCAATCTCGGGCCCTTTGCTCCAGGGCCAAACAGGGGCATCGTCTTTGAGCCGTCGAACTATTGAATCGTTAGCATACATGCCATAAAACAACGAGGTGTACTTACAGAGATTGAACCAGGTAACCTTATCGACATTATACTCGAAGTAGGCAGTACCCACCTGCCTGACTCCGTGCTTGGCAATCTTGGCCATGAGCATCTCTTTCGAGATGCGAAACTCCTCTGGGGCTTGCTGGAGGTATGTTTTGCCAAGCCGCCCGAGGAACTGGGTGATGTACGCCCGGCGCTGGCCTGTGTTTCTCGCAGGGATAGCGGAGGGATCGAGGGGGGCTCGTGGTAGACTCATTTTGACACAGAGGAATAGGGCGAGATTCTTTGTTGTTTGTTTCTTTTGTTTCTAAAAAGATCGTTGAAGGAGCGATGTTGTGTTGTTGAAAACGAAAAGCCTGAGCGCCGACTCAAGCGAAAGATTATGCAGCTGGCTGACGGCCTTGGAATTACTACCTATCAAGACACACTAAAATTTTAGTCCTCATGATTGGCTAAAATTTTGGTTTCGAGAGGCATGGTAGGTCTTTATTGTTATTAATTCTATACCCATATAATCCTGGATGATGCAGACTCTCACCACTGACCTCCAAACGCGACCTACAGCGCAACAATCGAGTCACTGAAATCTTCCTGATTCCAGTCAGCACCCTTCACGACCAACAACACAATAAAGCTCTCGACATGGGGCCGTAAACCCACAGCCTAGTTGGCCTGTGATGAAGGTGGTGTTATTAAAAGTGATTTCAATTGCAGTTTTGATTGTTATAACAACAGGAATTCGAAGATTAATTATGATACAAGTCCAAGTTACATATTAAATTCTATTATCTATCTCCTCTTCTTGAGCACATCGACAGCTCGGTCTCCAAACCCTTCCTCAATCCTCAAATCTTGGTTACGGCGTCTCAAGGCTGGGCCTTGGAAACTCTCTCTGCTTGAGACAGGGATAGGGATTTGTAGAATGCTGGGAAAGCTGAAGCCTTGTGGATAAGCCGACAAGTCACCCACGGGGATATCATCAGGTCGAGAGGGTTCTTTGGGCTCATGCGAGTTCTCATCAACAGGGGTTGGCGTCCGGACACGAGTGGTCGATCGAACCGCTTGACTGAGCCTCGTGTTTTCCTGCTGAAGAGTCTTGATGAGTTCTGTGTGCTCATTCTGCTTGGCCTCGAACAGAGAGAATCGTTTGAATATGCTTTGATCCTCTGTCTCGCGAGAATCTAGCTTGGCTTGCAACTCATCAATGAGAAGATCCTGTGCCTTCATCTTCTCGGTATTCTGAGACATTATGGTCTCGTGCTCGGCTTTCAAAGCCTCGATAGCCTCGGCATGCTGAGTGTTCAAGCCTCTGATGGCGTTGCGATGCTCGGTTTTGATATCTTCGATCAATTCGCGAACCTGTTTCAGCTCTTCGACACTTGCGAACTGGCTCGCGATGCCATCCCCTGCGAGTGGAGCCGGTCCCGGAGACTCTCGTCGACGTTGATCTTCCGGGGTCTGGAGGATCGTGGGGTCAATGGGTATATGGCCGTTGTCACATTGATCCGGCATAAAGCCATCATGACCGAAGCCATGTTGATCAATAGACGGACGGCGATCCCTGTGGCTGACTTGATCAGGATAAATGGCAGACGAAGGAACTGGGGTGCGTTGTTGCCTGTCCGATCGTCCATCGAGCGTTTGCTGTGAGCGAGAGCGAGCGCGAATAGAAGCACGAGCCCTTTCGCTGGAGGGACGAGGGCTTCGTGAGCGATCAGCATCTCTTTGAAGATCTCGTGTGGAAGCTCTAGGTCGATTGTTTTCTTCTTCCGAGTTCTAGTTGAAAGAAGACGTCGCAGGGCCATATAGAGCGGGCCGTTTCTTCATCCTGAGATTTAGTTTGCAGGCACGAGCGTCAAACTCACGAAGTTGCTCCCTTGAGGGCACTTCGTCCCACTTCAAAGCCTTAAAGGCATCAGACATGGCTTTCACAGAATAGCCCACACGTACGTCGTCAGATGAAGCCAGCTCATCAATCGCCTGCTTCATACAATCTAAATCGGTTATTTTGAAGGGTAAGATGTTCTCCTCCAAAAGTTCCTTCTCGTAATCCATCAGAGACCTTTCGGCGCGGGCTAGCTGACCAATGCGATAAATCAAGTCGGAGAACAGACTTGGACTATTTCCACTTGCCACGGCAGTCTCTCGCGCCTCAGTATGAAGGTGGTGCACTGTTCTTGGCAGTTGCTCAGCCGTATCGGCCCCCAGTCTCGCATTGAGTGACTCTAAGACTGGACAGTGCTCATCCGGGTAAATAAACCAACGAAAGTTGCGCGTACCACCAACACGGCAATTGGCAGCATATATCAACGCCTCGACAAAAGGGCGATGGTCCTGCCGCCAGATCGGATGAACAATCAGGTCTGCGATGGCGCTACAGGCATCCTTAGTGAAGAGGTGGCAGGATGATCGAAAGGTAGGGATCGCTATCTTTGGCACAAATTGCAGCCTGTTGTGTTCAGATAGCAAGACGGGAGGGGCTTGACGGAAGAATCGCACACAGACACGCCAAAGGTCTCGCAGAGGGTCATCGTTTTTCTTCCTTGTCCCAGCGAAATCAGAGGACTTCTTTCGCTTTGATGCCTGCCACTCCGCCTCCATCTCATCCTCATCAGCCTGACTCCAGGATTCATTGATCAGAGAGTAGCCATCTTGAAAAATGGCGGTCATTTCGGCCAGCATCACGGCGGGATGGCTTTCTAGAATTGCCTCGACGATGGGCACGAGACTTTCGTCAATGTCATCAGCTTTTATCCGTCTGCGCCCGGGAGGTTGTGCAGTCCCATTTACTGCGCTCATTTTGTAAAGAAAAGAAAAAGAGGAAAGCAGATAGTATACTGCTTGTCACTTAGTCGGGCTTTTGTAAACCGTGGGGATTGAACTTACGTGTGTATGATTGTTGTTGATGGAGGAATGAAGTGAAAGGCTCTATGTACCTAGTCACCACTTCAGCCAGTCTAAGCGTTAATGAAAATGTGGGACGAGCGGGCTACAAACGCGCTCTAGGCTCTGTGATGAGTAATCTCTAAGATCTGCGGTAAACAATCTCTAGGCTCTATGATAAGCAATCTCTAAGCTCTATGATGAGTAATCTCTAAGATCTGCGGTAAACAATCTCTAGGCTCTATGATGAGCAATCTCTAGGCTCTATGATGAGCAATCTCTAAGCTCTTTGATGAGCAATCTCTAAGCTCTTTGATGAGCAATCTCTAGGATCTGTGGTAAACAATCTCTCGGCTCTGTGATAAACAATCTCTGTACTTTTCAAGGTAATATATTTTCCTCTATGATCTGGCAGACATCCTTCAACACAACACGGGGTAAAGCTTGTGAAATCTTGACACACTATTACCAGCACACGGCACCGATACACAACCTCACTTAACCCCAATGCCCCTGTTCCCAGGGAAAAAACAAGCCTCTTTGGGAGAGACAGCGAGCTCGGGATCCCTACCAGCGAAAACAGACACGACGCCAGCAAACTGCGACTCGTAACGGTGGTGTTTCTTTGGTTGAGCTTGAGGACAGCCGAATGCAAGGCCTTGAGGGTCAGAAGTCCGACGCTGGTCATGTCAGCATGACCAGTGATCGAGACCAAGCTGTGACTGAAGTCCAGCAACCAACAAGAGCGGTTGGAGATATAGTCCTAGTATTTCTCTCCCCGGGAGGCTACCGAGCCCGCTCAGGGACTGGGCAGGTTTGCCATTGCCGGCCCCGCTGTTGAACAGCGAGATGCTCAGGGCGAGCAGTCCGCGGCAGAGTCCGAGAGTTCCGCCCGGGTTGTCGACGATGGTGCCCTTGGTGGCCTGGGAACTCTAGGCCAGGGTGATTCAATGAGAGCCTCTTAATCTGAAGATTCAACAGCAGGTTGGTTGCGGTTGACGTTGGCCCCGCTCTTCTACAGACCATGCCCAGCTTTTTCGTCGCTGGAGATGATAGACTGTCGATAGTTAGGAGTTCTAAATGTAGTAGTTTGATGTTGGGAATCAAGAGTCACCGCTCAACCATACATCACTCATAGTGCCGTGCTTTTTGACCCATGTAACTTAATTTGCGTGAACGACAATTCAGACCAACACTATATTCTGTAACGATTGACGTGTTAAGTTCCAATTCACTGAATATTTGATCTACTGAATAAATGCTTGGCCATAATTATGTATCTCAATTGTATAAGTTTTGTTGATGGTCAAGTCCAGTGGTTTGCCTAAAGTTGGCATGGTTAATCTTTCGCGCACGGTCCTAGCGCTAGATAAAGATCTTTCAACAAAGCATCCCGACAAGCTACGAGTTGCGCAAATATGTCTCAAGGTCAGTTCAGCGTCGTTACATGTACAAAGTATTGCTGATATCTATTTACAGGAAGCCGCAAACCCTTCGAGGATGGAGACATCCGGAAAAAATACAACTCCACGGGGCGCGATGGCGATGTCGTTGCCGGTATATTGGAGACGCGCCCGCCACGCTACCTCTCCCCGATAAATAACTGTGGGTTCCCGTGCCTCATTACGGTCCTGAGGCGAATACACAGTCACATGATGCTGGCTCCCAACGGTATCGTTGGCTCTCAGTCATGGCGACAGGCTGAAGACAACAACCCCATCATCAGTCATTCGTGGCAGATGTTCGAGCCAGAAAGGGCAGGGCGCCAACTATCCCAGCGCTCTTTCAACGACGTCACGAAGCACCTACCAAGTTTAGGTGTAGACCCTTCTGCTCCCTTTCATGAGATATGCACCTCTAGTCTTATGAACCAGACGTACTGGTCCCGGGATGAGTTGCGTCTCTTCGAACCCAAGGTTTGCCTCGAGAGCTGGGTGATAGTTGGCGAGGAGCCCAACGAGATTGCAGAATCGAGTTTAGTGAGACTCAACTTGGCCCAGCATCCAGAAATGACACTGCAACGTGCGGTAGAAGACTCTCTTGGGATCATTGATCGACAGGGCAAGCCTACTTTGCATCGACCTGGCCGACCCTGTATTGTACGGGTACTACTCGAAACCAATCCCGAGAAACAACTCCCGTTCGACGACCTTCGCGCTTTCCACCTTCCTATTTGGAAGGAGACCGGCAACAGAGAGATACCATTCGATACAACCGAAACAACTCTTTATATCGTTCTTGCAGTTGTCCGTATGGAGGCTGGGGCTTCTGACCGTGATCAGGTCCGTATTTATGCAAGCCAGGGTCCTGAGATTGTTCCGGAGTACGAGGACGTGCCATACATGTCAACCGGCTGGTCAGTCGAGGACAGTATCACTCAAAGCTACATGCTCGTCTTCGGGACAGCACCGGCAGGGATGGAAGACTTGCAATCTATAGTAAAAGTTCCAGAGGTCCTTCAACCTGCGCTGTCGGCTGATGATATGTCATTTGTGAATCACTGGTTGAGCTTGTTGGATCATCAAATCAGAGCACCGTCTCACAGATCGGCCGCTACACCTACAAGGCCGGAGTCCAGGGAGCCTGGTGAGATACTGGATACGCGACCTGCGAACCGCCGCCAGTCATCACCGGATCAACCAACCGGTGAGACGAGAGACACCGGAGCCAACCAGTCATGGCCGAGGGGTCAACGCCGCCCGCGTCCTCTAGGCGATGGTGAAGATGGACGTATCTCTGGCCGGCAATCAAAGAGGCCTCGATTTGACGCCAACACAACACCTATTGGCACATCACGCCGCTTTGTAACATCGGGGCACAGTGATGGAGGTTCTCGACACAATACAATTGGGCAAGACAATGCTCAACAGAGTCGTGAGACGACTAGCCAGAGAGCCCAATATGGAAGGGGCCGTGGCGTGAGCAAGGCACCGGGTCGTAACAATAACCGATCTCGGCCGAGATGAGCACCGCAGTTAGTGCTGTGCCTCAATTTCACCATGAGGATAGAGCCTTTCTAAATTAATTGATAAATATATCTAAGAATTGCAAGTTACAAGTGTACCACCTAGTCTTAAAGTCAATGGCACCTGAGAGTAATTAATACCAAGGAGAATGTTTTAACATAACGGGTTTAAATGTAGCTCCAGTATCACTATGAAAGCAAATCACACATCGTATCAAGCTTGGAGATATATGATGCCGTAGTGAACAGTAGCACTTTCACTACAAAACATTGCACGAAGGAGAGGGTAGCTTGATGTAAAACTGTAAATTCTCATATAACTCTTCCGAGCCCAAAACAATCCCGAACCGACCAAGTCCAATACCCAGCCGCAGAATGTAGTCTATAAATATCGATCGATGGAAACCCAAAAGGGGGGAAAGAGAGTGCTGCCGAATATATTGTTAGTTCGATCATTAGTGCCAAAACTCATTGAATCTTACCTGCTGATGCGTAGGAGTGGCTCTTGGTCGGCCTGTGGTTCACAAAAGACATGTCGTCATCCACGGAGGAAGAGCACCTTTTTTGGGGGGGGGGCATCGTGGTGTCTCGTCAACGGACTCTCCTAGTCGTGCATATCCTCGTCCAGTCCCTCCGCTTGGACATCGCGGTTAGGAGTGGGAGAGCGAGACGCTGAGGCGGCCTTCTGGTGGGAGGATTGGGCATCCTCGGGGAACTTGCTCGAAAGTGGCAATTCATCAAGGCGAGATGGCCAGATACGGCCCTCATCTGCCCAGAACAAGCTCCACACGTCTTCCATGTTCTGTAGGCAGCCATCCAGAGGCAGGCCGCCAAGGTCATGGGAGTGATCGAGCTCATTTTGGTACTCTTTGACAGACTTCTCTGCCTTGCCGTCGTAAACATAACGGGCGAACTCCACTGTCCAGGGGAATGCCTTGGGAATCGGCTTGCCCTTAGTATGGGGAGCCGTCAGGAATCTATATAGCCAAACCCACCAGGGGGCATCGGTGGAGATTGGCGGCATGCCAGCACGGTCTATGACGAGCAACTGGACCTTTGCTGCCAAGCCGAGCTTCACGAACTCGCGGCAGCTATCGGTACTGTGGCTCGTATTATTGCAGAATAAGCATCCCCGGATGCTACCACTGATGGTGGTGATGCAACCCTTCAGGGTATGGGCAGTGCTGCCACACTCAGCGCAAAGAACTTCGGCCACCTTGTCCACCCTGGTGACGCGGCTCTGGAGGCCACCTTGAGCCTTGATTGCCCGGCTTTTGCGAGGCTGACTGAGAGACGAATACGCCTCAGCCTTGATCCGCCTAGACCTGGCGGCGGCGATGCGGTCTCGTCGGGCTGCCTCAACGGTCACAACGACGTCCTCTGTGTTGAAGATTGCCTGAGCAGTCGCGATGATCTGGCTACCATCGGCGGGCGTATTTGTCTTGGCCCAGAGCTTGTCATCATGGGACTTGGTCATGACGCGGTTCTGGGGACCGCCACCGTAAGAGGTGTTGACGAGGTCGATCTCACCATCCCAGTTTCGGCGCTCCATTGACTCAACAAACGCCATGCCAGAGTCATTCTTGCGCTTCTGGATGCCATGTCTGCTGGCAAGCGAGGGACCGGTACTGGTCAAGTCTCGGTTCTTATCTCGGCTCATGTTTCCATGGCCGGCACCGGATTGTTGGCCTTTCTGTTGGCCTTGACCAGAACCACTTCCCTGGTTCTGTTGACGCTTGGCTTCGCGTCTCTCGAAGCCCTTGCGAGCCATCTCATTCTGGTAGGAAGTTCGTGGAGGCATAACGAATCACTGTTGTAAAAGAAAAGTTGTTTTTTTTAATAAAAAGAAAAGATTTGGTATCTTGACAATTGGTGACGCTATGATGGTGTTGTGGAAAGGTTTCTTCACTTGTGGCAGCGACCTTGAGGTCTTGTTACTACGCATGGGCAATCAACAACCGTGTGTCACAGTCATGCCGCATTCAGATAGCTGCCAGCTGCCAACGGCTGCGCGTATTAAATATGTTAATACAGAATTATATAAGATTTTGACATAATAATACAACATAACTATCAGTTAAGTACAAAACAGCTAATCATGCTTAATAAAATATGTAAAATAAACTGGAATTATTGAATTACTGATGTGAAACTATCTCATCGGGATTAGGCGACACAGTTTCGAACTGAGCTGTAAGTGCAGCAAAAACGTTATCCCCCGGGCAGTAATCGACCAGCCATTCACCCACAACGGAAATGGGGATCATATTCCAATCCCGCATGACAGTGAGCTCGCCAGGAACCCTTTCAAGGTCATGCGACATACTTGAAATGCCTGCTTCACCACTGTCCTCCATAAGCTGCTCGGGAACTATGAGGCTAGTGACGGATTCTAGGAGTACGGGGAAAACGATATCAACCCGTCTCGCCACCATCCTGAATACAGGTGCCTCTTCAATCTGAGGTACTCCACCCTCAAGCGGGTGGTTCCCCAGCGTAAGCTGAAAAATATATGCTTTCAGGAGCTGGGTTTGCAGGTTTCGTTCGGTCTCATTATCCATAGACATTGTCTCCTGCTTGATGGTGGCATGTGAGGCTGACCTGATACCAAGGTTATCCAATTTCATGGACACTGCTTTGACTAGTTCATCCGCCTTGTTGTGCAGGGCAGGGTTCACATGCACAAGGTCATCGAACGAACCCTTACCGAAACTAGATACTTTAGAGAATTTGTATCCTCTCCAGAGACCTAGAGCCAGCCACATGGTTCCTTGCGACGCAAGATCTTTCCCGTAGCCCCAGCACCAACTAAAAATATCTTTGGCCTGGGGGCTATCCGGTTGGATCACCCGCTCAACCTTCAGTTGGACTAGCTCGTCCAGTCCAAGAGTGACCACAGTGGCCAGCTGTACCTTGATGCTTCGAGTAACCTCATCCGAGTCGAGTGCAACGAAGAAGGCAAGCCGATGATCATAGTTGAACAAGGGCAAGAGAGATATCAAAGCACGAGCCTCGATTGGGGAGAGTGCCACCCGATCCTGAGCGAGGATGCGTTGTTTTTCAAGGCGGAATTTCATGATGTTCCGACGGACAGAGAAACGGATGAAACATTCAAGTACTCCGTTGACATCAAATCCCCAAGACGAAAGTTCAACCACGGACACTATAAATCCGCCAATTTGGCGGTTCTCCAAAAGACGTCGACGACGAATGCCTGGTATTTTGAATGGCGTGGCCGCGGTCTCGTTCTTCACTGGATCAATCGAGCCTTCAGCTAACAAGAGGTAGGCGGTGGCTGAATCCTGCTGAGCCCAATACAGTTGGGAGAGGCGCTCTTCGCTGGACACAGATGTGGCATAGAGCACCAGTTGATGTGTCTTGTTGTCCCAGCAGGGGGCCGTTTCATGGCAAGAGGAAGGAAGAACATAAACCTCTTCATACCCACGAAACTGCAAAGCGGGAACGGGCAATGCCGGATCAATAGTAAGCCAGACCAACGTTTCATTCTCGCGGCGCTCGATAACCTTTATAACCTCGCCGATATCTTCAGTGGCGGTCACGATTCGCTCTCGGAGTTGGTATTCCTCGATGAGGAGGTCCAGATCTCCTGACAAAGCAGGAGAGCAAAAAGAGACCACAATCTTTGGGGCATCGGGCCTTTCAGTTACCGCGTTCCTTATCACTTCAATGATTTCTCCAGGGCCCAGCCAGTGTTGTATCTGAACACCTTTCAAGGGATCATCCTCATCATCCGTGAGGTCGAGGTGAGAGACAGACAGCTCTGGCGCCCTCAGGCCGATGAGAGTGGAAAGAAAGCTACATTCGCTATCGCTGCAGATAGTCAAGATGCAAATATTCGACTCTCGCTCGGATGAAACACCCAATGCCCATTCGACGAGGGTTAATAGGGCGAGTGCGCAATCGGCAGGGAGAGTTGGGTCGATGTGGAATACCACGAAGATATCCACAGGCCAGATGCCTTGGCTCTGTTCAGAAGGACGTTTCCACTTGAGACTGGACTCTTCGGGAGATGCTACACGGTTGTTTCTTAACTCGCGTAACGCCTCGGAGTAGCTCATCGGTTTCGAGTGTCGAGGATCTTCCGAACCAAGGCCGAGACTAAGACCGATCTCCAAGTCTGAAGATACGATCAGAAAATGACCATCATGGCCGTTTTCAGTCGAGGACTGGTGTATCATATCCATAACACTCTGTGACCCGGCATGGGACATGGGGATCTTAACGTGACCGAACCGGGCATTTGGGCGACCGGGCTGAAGAGTGTGCTTCGTGCACAAAGGCAAGATAAACGAGTTGAGCTTTTCAAATGACATCCTATGTGCTTCAGTCAGCAGAGTTTGAGTTGAATTCAGGTGAGAGTCAATACATACGTGTGTAAGTTTTGATTGCGTTGAGGTAGACTGTAAAACGGAGCGACGTAGTAAACAAACAGGTTGGTGGGACAGTAGGGTGACTAATCACCTGGCCTTTTGACCCTCCAATGCTTCTACTTGTGGCTTTAACTGTGGCTTCAGATCTTTCCAAAGGAGAACATCTCCTATGCAGGATTACTGCAGCAAGGCTTTATTTTCTTACGCGCCGCGAGAATACCCTCGTTTGCAAAGTATCCGGATATCACCGGCAGCTCGGCGTTTATTTAGTGGCGATCACCATCACCATCTTCGAACATGAAATTCTGACTACGCTTGAGACGCTCAACCGGAACATCCTCCGTCGGAGCGTTTGGACTTTCTTATATATCCGGAAAAGATAACCAGAATATCGCCCAATTTTTACTATACAAGGCTCTGTCGCAAGTTTTGATGTATGCCAATGAGTGGCATTGGTCAGAACTTGCACTCCACCGCCCCCCAAGTGATGGACTTTGTGAACCATGCCTCTCAGGTCTACAGAGATTGGCTCCGTCACAAGTCACATGCCGACAATCACGGATATATGAACCACGCCTATCCAGTCTACAGAGATTGGCTACCTCGCCAGTCCATAGCCAGTGGTGACGGAGATCCCGAGACAACCAACCCCCAGTTTCTACCGAGTACCAAGTCCTTGCTGCCCCGGTTCCTGGAGATAAACTTCAATTGCATCATGTGGCGGACATCCTCAAAACTACTACATAAATACGAACGGACAGTAATCAAGTTCGGTGTTACAGAGGCCAGTGCTGAAGGCGACTGTGCCAACACAGGATAAACAATAATTAATCCTCAAGAAGAGGATACCTCCATTTATTAATTAGCCAGATGATACAGGATGTTGTGAGAGACTATTGAAGACGAACGCCTGGAGTCGCAAGTATTATTAGACGGAAATCATTGAACAATAAAAGTAACGCCATTCAAAGGCCCATTGGTTACCATACCGCACCCTGCCACTGAGACCAGTTTCTAGTTGGCATCGTCCTCCCATTGAGCCCATCCACCCATCGAGAAAACTAACTCTGCGATGCTGACACATATCCCTCTCCACTCTCCTACGGCTCTTATATCGTGGACTGGTTCGGCTGATCAATAATTGAGGTGCATGTGCTATAAGGCTGTTAGTGATGAAACGATACATTATAATTAAGAACTTACAAAACGGCTGCCGTTAGTGAAGCGATATGCGCGATGGGATTGTCGCTTCTGACTCACTGACACTTGTAAAACGAGGACGAGTTTCTAGAGTAAGACACTCGCCCCTCATCGCCGTGTTAATCAAGGATTCAGAAGGAAGATCTGACATTTCACCATCGCGTTTTGAAGAAAGCGACGCAAGGCTAATGTGCCAGATTTGGCAGACCCGAAGCCCGTTTATGAGGCAACTTGGGTGATGTCGATGAGGGCCGATCATCGACGAGGTGGACTGCGGCGGGCATCACGTCGTCGTTCCGATTCGTCCTGCTTGGAACTGGAACCATTTGGCGGCTCGGAATCGTCTTGACCGTGGCTCCTGGAGGAATCGTTGGAAGGCCCTGCCTTTTCACGGCGTGAGCGCTTACTCCTCTTGCGAGTAGAGCCCTCCTGACTGCCTTGTGGCGCCTTTCTCTTTCGGCTGTCAGGGTCAGGGTGGGACTCCTCTGGTCCTCCTTGACCAGTAGACTGGACAGAAGTTGGACCATCGGCAGCTTCAGACGACTCTGCGGCCTCAGCTGCTCTGGGTGCTTGTTGGGCAGGGGGGTCTGATGGCTTGGAGTTCTGGAGCGATAATATCGCATCCTTCAGACTTTTGCCAACCGCCTTGAGCAACTCACTGTCTTCCTCAGAGATCTTGGGACCTGCGACCTCCGGGAAGCGCGTAGGATCACCAGGGTTCTCCATTGTCTGTGGGCCATAAAAAAGCATAAATTTGCCCCCGTGCTTGAGAGACCAATCGTGGTCCATGATCTCTCGGGGCTCTCGCTCAGCGACAATGTTGGAACCCTGGACGCCGTAAGTACGGACTTTATCTCCTTTCATCTGGTCGAGCCTGACAACTGCAAGGATACAGTATTCAGCCCTTCCAACCTCCTGGAAACAGACATCATCGGAGTCCATGTCCTGTTCCCAAAGAGGAATGGAGAGACTCCTGAGGCCGTTAATATCGGGCCGTTGCATTTCATCCGCATCGGGCTTGTAGAGAACCCGGACGACTGCTGCAGCTTTCGGCCGACACATGACCTGTTTGTCCTTCATGGCAGTGATACCAAAGGACTTGTCGACAACCTCTTGCAAAAGAAGGCCGGGGTTCTGAACACGATCGAGCTCCAGTAAGCTGGCGCTAGCGATCTCGTCCGGAGAACAGTCTACCTCTTGGAGAGTTTCCATGCAGTAGGGGAAATCAGTGAGTCGGAACTCATCCTGCGACCAGAAGGTTTTGTTCATAAGTGATGAGTTGCAGAGCTCCTCAAAGGAAGCGTCAGGGTCAAGTCCCAGGGAATCCAGGACGTTGAGGACGTCTCGCCTTGCACGGTAAGCGTCTTTCAGCTCTTCTTCCTCATCATCGAACGTATGCCAAGCTAGTCGCAGGACAGGGTTCTCTTTCTCTGAGTCAGCCAACCAGTCCAGAGAAGTGCCGAGCATGACATGACTGTAGATGCGTCTCAAGACGACAATCAAGCAGTCAAATCCCGGCTTTGCTTCATCTGAGGGGACTCTGGGAGGCCGACCTTCGAGAATAGCGGCCATTATATCGGCGTGGGTATCGTCGGGACCGTAAAGGTCACGGATATCGTACTTCATGATTATCTAGAAAGTCAGCGCGCGTCTGTAGTCATTCGGTAGACGTACTGTCTGAAGGCGAGAGATGAGATGTTGTTGAGGGTTGTGAAAAAACGAAGCCGAAGAATCTCGCGGGGCAGTCTTGTGTAACACATTCTCCATGGCATCAAGGTCACGTGGTCACCTGCATGAAGGATGAAATAAAATAACTATTAAAATACCTACCTCGTACCAATTGGCTCCTGTAAAAGAATATAGTGATAATTGATTCAGATTGGGTCTCAGAGTAATTGAGTGGATGCCTCCAGGTACATGAAAGAATGTACTTCCTTCGCATTGGTCAATGTGGTTCCTTCCATGAAAGTGCTGTGCCTGAGATCTAGCCTCCTTCTGTTCCTTCACCGTCGAGTAACTGAACTCCTGCAAACTCTTGAAAAGCACAATTCCGCGACAAAATGGATCTGTCTCAAGAGAACGAAGTCCAGGATTACCCCGAAACCAACCCTCCGCCTCTCGCTAAGCGTAGTGCAGATATGCCTATGCTCTGGGATGAGGCGCATTGCAGGCTGATTGATTCCTGCGTTAGGAATGAGTCCCTGGTGGAGTTGTTCTTACAACTTCACAAGTTAGCTGATGACCTCGATGGGAACCAAACCATGAAGGACAACAACTTTCTCGTTGCTTCTACGGTCAATGCGCTGCGCAACTATGACTGGACCATGTGCGAGCTCTTGCACACCATGTCAGTCCCAGTTGTGCGGAGCATTGTGAAGAACACATTTGCCTTTGACGTCCACAATAGGACCATCACGCCTTTCCGGATCCCCTCTGGTAAGCTCGATGAAGATATTCCAGGCGTGTACGTCATCGGGCTCATGATTCCAAATCGCAATGGACAATTCTTGAATACCTTGGAATTGGAACTGCTGATTAATGACATGAAGCTTTACACTCAAGGGTATGAAGCTTTTGTCAAGCACGACGGCTGGAAGTCTGGAGCTTTGACGCCGGGGGAAGATAAAGCCCGCCGCATCGTCAAAGCCGTCGACAACAGCTCGGGAGCACAGGTAGACAAGGACGCTGGACCCCTGTTTATCGACAAGGATGAAGAGCTCTGGAGGATCAGGGCCCTAATCAAAACATTTGAAGGGATGTGTGATAGGACTCTCGATCCATCAGGCAGGACATATTCTTCACAGAGCCCCCTTTATGTCGGCTGCTCGAAGAATTTGAAGAAGCGCACCCAAGACTATGCCAAGTGGAATGTCAAAGGCATAAACAAGCCATTGGCCCTTACGATCAGCATCTTAAGGAAGCTCAGTAAACCTCCAGAGGTCGTTATAGGGTGCGTTTGTCGAATTGTCAAGAAGGACCAGCTGCCCAAAGCCGAGCAGCTGGTCACAACAATTGCTGGGTCCCTCGTGTATCAGCACGGCTTCAATGCGACTGAGAGCGGAGGAACCGGCCCAAAGTCTATCCCCACAGACGGTGGTATCAAGGCCAATATAGAGTATCTTATCTGTAGTACTAAGGTCTTGTTCGACAATCTGCAGGATAGTCTTGGAGAAGTTGAACTCCGTGCAAAGTTCCTTAATGACATGGCCCAAGTCGAGGGCGAACTAGTCAAACTCGAAGAAGTATTGAATGAATGCGCGGAGGAGCTTGAAAAGCTTCCACCTGACTTTAAGTGGAATGAAACACTGGACAACATCTCGGCTCTGCGAGAAGAGGTTCAGAATGATTTGAATGACAAAGAGGATGCACTCAAATTCTGGCAACTCATGGGGGCCATCCAAGATATCATTGTCGAAGAGACTGGTCGAGGATTAGATATCCTATGACCATCTGATGATCACTTGCCGCTCAGGGCAGGAGATCAAATAGCATAACAGATCATCCAAAAACCACTGATCATTCATCTGACTACAGGGTGGTGTTTTTGGGTGCTGTTTTTTCGCATACATTGTCTAGTCACTCGCTCACAAAGATTCTGCCATCACATTAAGTACGTTCAAATTGTGCCATTCATTATATTAGCTAACCTAGTAGTGTGAAATACCGGTAGAAAGATCCTCGCAGATGTGGTCGTCGGTCCTCAACCCCAGTTTCCACTTAGCGACCATGGCCGTTGGGATCGATGTCCAACTAGCGTCCAAGGGGACGCTGTCATCACGCAGGACAAGTTCATGACTGACGCCATAAACGCAGTCTCCCTCCTCTTTGGAGATTGACTTCAAGTCAGTGGCCTTAGCCAACTTGTCAAACTTGGACTTTACGCGTGAAGCCAGATTCAAGTTCAGCATATTGGTAGGCGCACTGGTGTCAGAGACGCGAATCACAGAGAGTTGATAGAGAAAGGCTCGGAAAAGATGGCCTTGAAGCACTTCCTTTTCGTCTGAGCTCAATTCATCTCCCTCTGCTGCGATAGACTCTGAGGTATCAACACTGATTCCGTTCTCAGAAATGAGACAGAGAACCTTGCGGACCTCGGTGTTGAAGTTCAATGCCTCTTGCGGCCTGATGTTGACAAGCTTCTTTAAAGCGTCTTTCGACTTGTCATATACACCATTGAGCTCAGCATTCCTTATGTGATTCTTGATGAGGCCGAGGCATAGCCACATGGCTCCCTTGTTAGCGAGAGACGATCCAGCCCCATGGCACTCTTCAAGTATCTTCTTGTATGCCTCGGGCTTGTCCAATACATCAGAGTTAAAAGTGATTCTCTGAACAATTCCAAGCTTCAACATACAAGCGAGTTGTACCTTAATCCTGCGGACAGTGGGTCCAGAGTCAAAGGCAACCAGCATGGCGAGACGATGGTCATACCCGAGAGCGGGCAGGACTGCTCGAAAGGTGACAGCTTCATCTCCAAAAAGGTTCAGCCCGTGCTCGTTGACGAGACGTTGAACTTGAAGCCGCTCAACCATCTCCTGAATTCTCAACGTCGCTTTCACAAAGCATGGGATTGCTTCGCCAACGTTGATCCCCCAAGAGACCCAATCAATCACCCCAACGATGAACCCACCCAGTTCAGCATTCTCAACCAGTCGAAGTCGAGATCCTCCAGCATCGATGAATGCCTGAGGTGGTTGGCCAGGGTAGATAAATCGCTCGGGTATCGATTCCTGTCGGATCCACCAGCGCTGGAGACGCCGGCCCTCCTGTGAGGCTGAATGAGATGATACAACCATCTGACCTCTAACATCATCCCACTCCGTCCTCATAGCGTCGCTGGATCCTGGAATGACGTGGATTTCATCGTACCCTTCCAGAATCGGGGGTAGCGAAGATAACTCTCCACGGACCGTTAGCAGGCAGGTCTTGAATCCTTGTGTGGAACGCTCAAGTTCTACCAGCGGCTCCACGGACATAGCAGGATCCACCAGAACGGCCTTCAAGAGGTTGCGTTCGTCTTTGTTCATCTTCTTTTCGAACGTCCTGAAGAAGTGGACATTAAAAGAGACGATGAGACGACGCTGCTCAGGCTTTTTCCGCATGCAATCAAGTATCCCGTCAGCGTACAGATTGATATCGCTGGAGTTGGGCACCATGCAGTGCTGAAGTGGGTCTTCCTCGCCATGAGCGGCCAAGTCGAGACTTGCGACATTGACATCGGGAGCCGTGAAAAATACAACATTTGATAGGAAGTTGAAATCCTTCTCGGCCGACATTGTCAACACGCGAATGTCGGATTCTGGCTCAAGGGACATTTGAATAGCCCACTTGACGATGCCAATCAACGACAGAGCACAAGCAGATGGCATCTGGGGGTCAAGGCATATTACCAACACGATAGAGGCCGGCAGTAGCTTGTTCTCCTGCCAGCCAACCAATGACCGAAGAGGAGCGTTGTAACCCCAGTCTTCGTCGGGTAATGCCATCCGCTTTGTTGCTTTTAGGGCTTCCAGGAGATCAGAGAACGTCAAAACCGTGGCTACGGTTGCGTCGCTCTCGTCAACTCCAGTACCTAGGTCCTTCTCGGAATCAGGAACGACAAAGAACATCAAGTCAGGGCAGCCCCTCAACTCGAATTCTTGTCTGATATATTCCATCAGACCCATCTCACCGAAGCGGTATGGAGGTATCTGGATGTGCCCGAAGCGAGCCTGCGGCTCACCTTCAGGAACCTTCTCAACGAATGACGTGAGGAAATTGCGGAGCTCTGAGAGCATCTTGAAGGACATTGTGAATCTAGGAACTAAACTGTTAAGATGGTGTATCAGAAGCGGCGAATATCATACTTACGTTTGTGCGCGAGTGGTGGTTGTTGTTGTGAAGATGGGAGAATTGAAGAATGTCAGATTAGAAAAGCTGAAGTCGAGCAAGGCAGATAAAGACTTAGTTCAGGGCTTCAATCAATTTATCAAACGTCAGAGTGGTGACTGTCATACGTAAAAGTGGTTACTGGCAGCTGGCAAGCAGTGTAAACCCCCTTCGCTTATGCAATGAGGCACAGAGGCAACCCCGCAAAGCTTTGACTACCTTCTCCAAATTCCTAAACACCAAAATCCTTTTCTTTAACCATACAACAACAGCACAGCGCACATTACAAACAAACAAACAAACAAACACACACACACACACACACACACACACAATGGCCTCTGCTGCTTTTGACCACTCTGGGATTAACGCCCTCAACCTCTCTTCTCGACGCATCCATATGGAGGCGTTCTTCAAGCACCTTGGTGTCTGGGACAGTACCAAGGTCGCCGAGACTCGCGAGAAGTGCGTTGAGAAGTATTGCCAGTTCTTAAATGAACAGGGCTATACCACCATCAACCAGGAGTACTTCGAGTACCAGGTGGATAGCCTTGTCTGGCATAACTTTCGTAAGTTCTATAGTCTCCATATATTGAGTTTAAACTAACATGATGCAGTCAAACGCAAGAAGGTTTTGACCAAGGCTAACGAATGGCCTTGGTCAGAGACTGTACCCAACAAGGGCGACTCGACCGCCCAAATCTCTGCCACTTACAGAGATTGGCTTCGACGTCAGTCCGCTGCCAAGGGTAAAGGAAAGGCCCAAGAGTCTACCAAAACCCAAGAGCATCAAGTCCCTGCTGCCCCGGAGACTGGAGAGTCATCTAAGGCATCACAGGGCATTCGATCCACTGCCGCGGGAGGTTCGAAACCTTCTACAGCAGCACAGGATCAAGACCATGCTACTTGGCGGACTCGAAAGTCTACTAAGGGCAAAAAGGTAGCTCCCCGGAAGCCCGTTCGTGAACAGGCTACTGTCGATACCACACCTCCGGCTGCTAGCCTGGCTGGAGTCCACATCATAGCTCAACAGATCCAAGAGATACAGCTGGACTCTGCTGAAAAGCGAGCAGCAGACCAGGAAAAGGCTGAGGAGATAGCTGCCAAGCAACAAATTGCGCGGAGTTTCTTCGATGCCGAGCTAGCCAAAATCGAGGCCCTGAAGCGCGACGCTCCCGAAGAAAAGGGTCTCGATTGGGTTGAAGGGCAGCTGGCGCCCTGGTCTGATCCGTACGTTGATCCCAAGGATCCTCTCCCATACAGGGAGGATTGGGGGATCCACAACTTGGACGAGGTGGATGAATGTCCACTCCCAGACACGGACCTCTGTGAGATGCTCTGGTGGCGGGTCATCAACAAACCTCGCCCAGCTCCGCTCACTGGCCCTTTTGAAATGGCCCTTCCCGACTGGCTTGATTTCCATGACCTTGTTCTCCACGACTTCCAAAGAATCAAGGTGAACAAGCTCATCGATCCGGACATTGTCATCGCCTGGAGGGTCAAAGATGGTTACCCCGTATCCCTAATTGTCGGTCCCAACCCATCAATGGAACATGATGGAGAAGGCTTGGCGTTGGGGATTCGGGTTCGATCACTCTGGTTGATAGTCGCCACATGGCTTGTTGGGGCCTACCAAGGCAGCCCCGACCGCTTGGTCGACTATCTTCACAACCGTCTGTGGTGGGTGGTCCGCAAGGGGGATTGGGATGCCTTGGACTCAGTCCCGCGCCTCATAGATGCTTGGGAAGACCTTACCCGAGACCCCGAAAAGGCCGTCGCCGATGCGATCACAAATAGGGCTAACATGGACAAGTGGGTTCCAGAGATCCATGCCATCCTTACACAGCCTCGTGCAGACGTTCCGTTGTTGCTCGAGAACTGGACTCGCCGAGAGGGCAGCCAGCAAGTATATGCTCGTACCACCCTCGCTCGTGATACCTGGGCTCGAGTTTCAATCGATGATGGACTCTCGTGGTTCGATGACTTGAATGCCTAGATCCACAAGAACTAGACATGTCCTTTTGTCGGGATAATGTCATAAGACATAGAAGAACCGAGCTAGGGTAGACCCTGGCTTACTGGAGGCGTTCGGTGAAGCCGAGTGCCCTGTATCATCCTTTCCTAGCCCACAATTGTAACAAAAGGAGAGGAGTATACAACTGTTGAATCATGCAAAAAGATTCGATTTCCACCAGGTTCAAATGAATGAGTTATAATGCATGTTGACGAGGTCAGGCCATCCAAGGTTCAGCTATGATCAAAACATAGGATCATCGACCTGGTATCGTGAGTGCATTGTCATCCTTGTAAGAGCTTACACGGCGGATAGAAGTCAGAGCGGTGAACGATCGCACCAGTAAGTCAAAGTTCACATTCATGCCGGGTGTTACTAACGCATCACGATTCCAGGGATCCCCGAAGCTTCCGCGACCTTATTAAGAACGATCGACTTACGAAGGCCACTCCAAGTCCAAACTACATCTTCTAGAACGTCGATCGAAGAAATCAATTCAAGAAAGCGTTGGAGGTTTCCTTTTGATGACGCCGCAAGCAATGGCAAGGCTCGCCCTCGAACGAAAGTTGACACAAGCACTGCATTCTTACTGCAAAGGCTAGCCATATCGCGTATATCCCCATATACGGCCCAACACTCCAAAGAAGCCTTCCCCGCAAACTAGAATCCTCAGTCGCGTACGAACAGAACTCCAGAAACAAACACCGTGCGCCCTCACTTACGAAAGAATAACCCACCGCCGCCGATTCCGACAATGTCGGAAAGCACACATTGATAATTAGCATCGGCTTAGGAACCAACATATGATGAAGGAGAGGACTTGGCCTGATTGGGCGTGATACATGGATGGAATTGGACGGATAGGCTGGTTTGAAGGATTGTGATCGACATACTGGAGGAACAAGTGGCGGTGGGATGGATAGCAATAACAACTGGGGTTCATACATCTGGCCAAACAACCATTGATTCGTGACTCAAACTCATTGGCTTCTATGCGGTTTCAGCAATTGTCACTATTGAATCTCTTCTTCCAAGTCAAAATCGTGCTTCAAGTTCTCTGCAAATAATCCTTCCTGTCCATATCTCACATCTCGTCCACAACCCTAACTGCACAGTAGCTTCAAAACATCCGTTCAACTCAAACATCACTGTGATCCATCCCAGCTCCATCGCCAAGTCACACAGACTACCAGGTCCCCCTTCAATTCATCTCTATTGGCCCCATATACATCCAAACCGTACGGCGCTTCTCTTTGACCATGAGAGTGAGATTAGGCGGTGGTATTGAGGTAAAGGGCCTTTGAGTTGGCGACCGTGGTGTTCGTAGTGAAATCCGTGATGATTGCTCTGTCGCTATTCGAGAAGGCCCATGATATGCTTGCACATCAGGTACTGTAGATGTATTATCGGGGCGGACATGAGATGTCTTGGTGAGGGAACCAGGGCATTTCCACAGCAATGTACACGAGGGGCAGTTGCGAGATGCGTCGGTTTTTCGATCATGGTAACCGGTGAGCCTGATGGATGAGACGTTCAAAGGACTCCAAAACTGGTGCAAGCATTATCAATATCGAACCATCACTGTGAGCTCTTGAACTTACAAGTCAAAAATGGACGTAGGTAGACATCAGGAGAAACCTATCCAACAGCGACGGCTCTTTGATGTCATGCTGTTGGCTAGACACTGTCTACACCAGGGTGATGGCCCATGCATTCTGAATTACTTCAGATCCTTGCACACCTTAGAGAGCCAGTTGGACTTCTTGCCCTTGAGCGTGCGTCGGACAATGTGCAACCTATTGTTGCGCATCGATGCATTGCCATCTCGGCTGCCAAATCGCCTAACAGGCAATGACAGTGTGCGAGATGAACGAATCGAGTCCCTTGGCAGACCTGGAATAGTCCACCTAACTCGATTGCTTGGAGTTCGGGTCTCTGTATTCACATGCGGAACACTAGAGACGTTGTCCATCTCGATGTCATCTCTATTCTGAGTAGAATTGACCATCGAGAGCGTAGACTTGGGAGCTGACGCCGGAGCAGGCTCAGACTCGGGAGCGGGAGCAGGAGCTGGAGCTGGAGAGGGCTCAGGAGTAGGAGAGGGCTCGGGCTCAGGAGCAGTAATGGTCTCGGGCTCGTGCTCAGACTCGTGGTCAGACTCAGGGTTCAACGTGACATCCAACGTAGGCTCAGAAGCTGCTCGAGACGTATTTTCCGCGAAAGCAGCCTCCAAGGCATTGTTAATCATATCGGGTGGTATAGCGAATCCCGGACTAGTATGTTGGTTATCGCCACGTTTGATGCCCTGAATTGTCTGAATCAGATCGTCAAGCTTTGAGGTTAAGTTTGATACTTGTGCCTCAAGCTTATCGACCTTGTCCCCCAATCCTTTGGTGACCTTCTCCTGACCGAGCGCAAAGGCCCTCAAGCGTTCGTTATCTAATTTCATCTTTTTGTAATCATCAGCAAGCTGTTGATATGATGAAGAATCAGAAGCAAAAGCAGGAGGGTTCTGTGGCATGGTCAGGGATAGAGTGGTTCCATTTCGCGCACTTGTGCGGGTAGGAGTATCCTCGTCGTCTTCATCGTCACTGTCTCGCAGGATCTGCCGAGAGCGAGCAGTACGTGGACGAGCCACTAGATCTTCGCCGGTGGATTCAGGCTCAGATCCTGTGTCAGACGGTAGATCTCCTCTGTAAATGCGATGGCGAAACAAGTCCTTGTGCGCCAGTTCATAAAGAAGAGGAAGCTTGTCCATAGAAGGGACGTCATTGCCTTCGCGTTCCGTGTCCCAGGCATTGAAAGCTTCCACAGTGCTGTAATTCCACTCAGCCTTAAACTGTGTGGCACTAATAGCTTTGGAGAGGGCTTTCAGATCCCACAAGGTGACTGGTACGACGCGGTACCCGTCGAGTGTCTTGTATTTATCCTCGATGGGGGGTCGCACAGACCTTTCATCAGCCACGACTTCACCTATCTTGTGAAGTAGGCTTGCTAATGCTGACGGGGTATCACCATTGTCCAAGGCCTGTAGACGAGATTCTTCAAGCAGTTCATGGAGACTGGCATCCGAGCCAACATTCTTACGATCATTGATCACCTCGCTCAACTCTTGGAGAACGGGGCAACCAAATGTCTCTTCGAACGTCCAGTAGCGATCATCATCGATACGACAGATAGAAGTCCAGAAGAGCGCCAAGACGAGTCTATCAACCTCCTGCTCCCAACAAGGATGGGTCATGATCTTGGACAACTCTTTGCAGAAGGTATTAGAGTATACCACTTCATTCCCCATCCCGTTGCGCGATACCGGTTGGTATCGGAGATTGTAGTTCTCAGAGAATATGGTCACAGGCGCACATCCAAACAGTCTGAGGCTAATCTTCCAGGTAGTCAACAAGTCAGTTCGCTGATTGAAACTACCACATTCGGACTTTGCCTCGGATCTGTCCCATGCGGCCTGGACCAGCTTCTCATTCTCATCATCCCAGTCTTGGATCTCCGCGCGAATGAGATCGTCATAATCTTGACGCTCAGTGGCCGGGTCGATCTCCTCCGGGGGGTTGTCACGGAGCATCATCCTGGCTGTTGCCCGGCTGACTGCTCCTTGAGGCACCTGCGCATCGCGATCGGCTTTTGTCCGCCGACCTCGTTTCGAAGGCTGGGCTTGGAGTTCTCCAGAGGCCCGTCTCTTGCTCATCCGTCGCGAACTCATTTTGTTGTTGGTGGTACGCTGTTGATGTTGATGAGTGTTAAGGAGGGGAGAAGCAGGAGTTGAGAATCCTTGGAATTTAGTGTGTATGGGCGAAAAGTGGGGCAATCCTTGCTTGTGTTACATAAGGAGGCCTTGAGTACTTTATTTCACTGATGGTTCTTAAGGCATGAATTTGTGGTAGAGTGTGGAAGCTTCAAATTAACTGACAATGTTTGGAAACTCATCTTCATCCCATTCTCTCATGTTCATATTCCATGATCTGCTTTTAAGTGTATTTCCATTGTATGCTTTTTATAAACCACCTTGTCCATTTTCCATAAAGCCTTCACGTGTTTCACGGTATACAGAGGTAACCTTTACTTTCAGACTCAGCCCGCCTCCTTCATCCTCACGTACGTTACACCCCCATCGTATCTTTATCCTCCATATAGGCGCTTGTCTATCATTCAGCTGCGGCCGATGTTCCGCGAATTGAGGTGACAACGGAGTGATTGCGACCAGCGCCCAAGAAGCGCGACTCAAGGCAGCATCATTCGCTGAAGACTGGTCACAGTTAGCTTTCAATTCTACTTGTTTTTGATGGGCACTTACCGTGTTTGTCCGGCGTTTCCTAGAGTGAGTATGTTGAGTGACTTTAATGCTTGAAAGTGACAGTGTAATCGTTGAACATCGGGAGGTTTTGCGAGCGGTTTCGAGGTCGAGGATGTGTGTAAGCCAGTTCACGCAGGCAACGCCTTTGAGCTGATGACGACCTTCAAGGGCGCGAGTCTTCAGTATCGCTAGTATGACAATTTCTTCTTTCTCTATTTTGTAGATAGTCCTTCGTCTGCCTTTGTGATATTCCCGTTGACCATTGCTTGTTGCGACCATGGTGATGTTCTTGTGGGTGCCAATTCTTAGTGTTTCCTCTTGGACTTTCGGATGTTATTGGAGATGAAGGGCGAGAGGTGGTTTTCTTGCTATAGGGGGTTGGTTGCAGCCTTATTGTTTCTTGTGATCTGTTTGTACATGAGTGATGCGGTTTTCGTTATTCTCAAAGTCGTGATAGTCTGGGTTTCAAAGACGCAAGATGTCAAGGGAAGCGTAGTTGTTTGGTCGCGTTACGTGGGATACTCGTCGAGCTGAGTCTTGATGGTTTCGCCGATTGAGAGGAAATGTGGTAAACGACTGGAAGTCGACGAGACGAGAAGCAAACCGCCGACATCTGAGACTGTGAAAGGTTAGTATTTGATAAGAGAATTGGGGATTGTTTACCTCTGACTAACAAACCAAAACTGCATCGACCCGGACTCGAAAGGCCAGAGTGCGACAGCATCTCAACTGCTCAGGCACTGAAAAGCGCCAGAACAGCGAGCTCGCCTGATTTCACACCTTGTGGCGTGTGCACAACGAGAGCCTCTGCTATGCTTCAAAGATAGGTGTCGGCCAATGACAGCATCACGGCAAATCACCAAGAGATCCCCTCACAGGGTTCTTGTCATGGAAGAGGTGAGTGGTCTTTGTGGAAGTTGACTTAGTCTGATCCACCAATGTCCAAGGGGTCAACCTCAGGAGGATGGCGACGCTGTGATTGGGCGGGCGCAACCACTTTGTCCATGTCCTTAACGTTTGAGGTTATCTCAATTTCCATGTCGGAGAAAGAGTCTTCGCCTCCTGCATCGGCCGGCGCCTCAACGACCAAATTGTCGAGGACCTTGGGCCAAGGCAAACCGTTTGATTCCCAGTAAGTATCGGACACCTGGCGAAAGGTCGACAACTTCGGATCACGATCGAACTTGTACTTGTCACCCTTGGCGTCGAAGTCTTGCTGAATCTTCTTCATGCCCTTCCAGCCAAAAGACTTGCAGAATGGCACGGACCAGGGGAAATCCACCACGACATCAGCAACGAATTCCTCGCCGTTGCAGAACTCGTGGAGGTATCTCCACCAGGGCGTTGAAGTTTTCATAGGAGGCCTGTTCGCTCGCTTTTGAACGAGCGTCTGGACCTGCTCTAACAAGGACATTGCCTTGAAGTGGGTGCAAGAGTCCACGGAATGTGAGCGGCTGTTGCAGATACTGCAGCCACTCACGGACCCCTTGTAACCTCTTTCGACGCAGTCAGACAAGACATGCTTGTCGCTCCCGCAAATCTCGCAGTTTCCAGCAGCGACAGGCTTCCTCTCACTTGGAGCCATGATGTCTCTGCCAAAGAGGCCGGACGGCTTGTTGTCCTTGTCCCGGAAGTCGTTGTTCATGACTATCTTTTGAGTATGGTCTCGGTCGATAGCCTCGAACTTGTCGGGGACGATGCACGAAGCTGTGATATTGAAGCCGGTGGCTTCGGGATTATCACGCTTCAGCCGCTGGAGCATCGCGTCAACTCCCTTTCCCGTTTCTGAATGAATCCAGTAACCTTTGTCGGGGGTATCGGCGAACCAGTTGTTGCCGTGGCCACCACCAAGTCCCGTGGGAGTGAGTTTGGTGGCGAACACTCCGTCCGCGGCACACACACGAGTCATCAAGGCCGTGTTGGTGTGCTTGTACACAGTCTCTGGCTCAGGCTGAGACTGGTTCCAGCGCGTAGAGCTACTGGGCCTGTTTGAAGAGTGACCACCTCTTCCACCCACACCAGAATGTCCGCCCCGGCCTCGACCACGGCGGTCTCCTCGTGGGGTCGAAGAGCGGCTTTGAGGAGGTTCAGTGACGCGCTGCGCCAAGCTCAACCCCTCGAATTGTTGCTGAGTCGAATCGTCCGTCGCACTAGTGTGCTCGGGACGTCCGCCCAGGGGATCAGAACGACGATCTCGTCGATCCTGACCATTGTTCTTTTGGTTTCGAGAAGGAGGCATCGTGAATCACGGTAAAGAAATTGTTTTTTTTTTAAAAAAAAAGTTTGCTTTGGGCTTGCTTCGTGATTCTGATGGCGATGCTTGAAGGAGGTTTTGTTTTCAGTCGCGCCTTGGAGAAATTTCTTTTACCTGTACTGGCTCGTGCGCAAGGTGAGGCTTCACCTTGATTACATTCACCGTGATTCCGTGTATTCACCCTGAATTCTGTCAGCTGGCGGCAAGTGTCAAGCTTTTAAGCAGTCAGTAAGGAGATACGATGCTAAGTGTTATCAGTAAACGTATAACTACACTGTTACCAAGTTATTCGTAAAGTTACTTGAGTGTGTACGATACATTAATATACACTAGTATTAGTGGAAACCTTTACCATCCGGACATTTCACAATCACGTTCCGTAAGCACAATATGTTTAACCTGTATATTCACTCTACTCAGCTCTCAGAAACTCCAGGGCAGGAGAATCTGCAACTACCACTCTCACTAATAAGCACCTTTCATGGTAGTTGCAAGTACCATCACTCGAAGTTGAATGACGGTGCCCTTGAATAACCTGCCGAGCGCAATGTAAGGCCTCGCTTCCGCTTTGAAGGAATCTCAGCAGGTCACCATTACCGTACCTGAGGAGCAACGGGCCGATCTCAACTGCGACCTGAGACATTTCGAGCTCACCATTGACATCAGGTACGGTAGGTATATTGCGAAGCTCATCTGCCAACCGCAAGTATACCCGAGAGAGTTCTCCAGTGACTCCTTGAGGCACGGTGACAGATTGAGCTTGCAGAGTAGATAGCATATCCTTGGTGATATTGTGCTCCTTCTCTTTGCGTTCAATGACGCCGTTCGAGTTCTTGACTTGTTCCATAGCGTTGTCCCAGTCAGCTCGAAGGCCTTCATTGGTAGCCCTAGCCTCTCTAAGCTCCGTTTGAGAAGCCAGGGCCTTTTCCTCAGATTTGGCGAGCTTCTGTTCAGATGCCCGTAGATCCGACTTGGCCTGCTCCAAAGCCTTCGTGATAGTCTCAAGACTGTTGAGTACCACGTCAAGCTTTTGTTGCAGTTGTTGAGGTAAGGAAGCCTGGGACTTATGTCTCTCAAGCTCCTCTTTCTGTCTTCCAAGGAGAGAGTCTTTGTCAGTTATCTGACCCTGGATCGCTGCCCTCTCAGCATCCCACGCGTTATGTAACTCGCGGATATTATCATCATGAAAGCGCTTATCAGACAGATGTTTCTCCAAAGCTTCCTTCACAGTGGCCAATTGGCCCTCCAATTGCTGTTGGAGGTCCTTGGCTCCCTGAGAACGAAGTTGGTCGAGCTCTTTGTGAACAGAGGAACATTGGTCTTCCAATTTAGCATTTCGAAGAATGATATCCCCCTTTTCCATTAGAGTCTTTGTCGCTTGGGCAGAGCAGTCGTCGTGAGACTTCCTTTCACGTTCAAGTGCTGTCTGGAGGTCCTTGATCCGTTGACGTGTTTCCCTTTCAGCCTGCTCTGCCCGCTGCAAGTTGCTTCTGGCCTCGGCGAGTCCTCGAGAGTTGGCCTCGGCTGTTTCCAGCTTCTGGTCCATCACTTCAAGTCGTCGCTTGGCTGCATTGCTCTGCGATTCTGCATCACTTAAACGGCTGCGCAGTTCCGCATTTGTCTCTCGGAGCTCGTCAATGAGGGAGTTCTTTTCCTCAAGGCGAGACTCAGCCACCCTTGTTAACAAGTTAGCTTGCTCTGCGCGAGAATTGGCTTCGGCTACCTGATTAGCTGTCGAAGTTTCCAGATCTCGAGCCTCGTCTCGGAGTGTTTGCATGTCTCGATCGAGCTGGAATGCCTGAGCTTCGTAGTGGTCAGATCGTCTGGCTACATTTCCAACACTCTCGAATTGAGTATTCAAGAACGCCATTGTTGGCAATCCTTGAATAGCTTCCTTGATGGTGTTGGAAAGCTCGGTAAGTGACTCAATTTGAGTCTTCATGCCTTGCATTACCACACCATCCTTGAGCGATGATTCGATCCGCTTCTGGTCCTCCTTGACAGAGCCCAGATCGGTCGCCATCTCAACAGACTTATCCTTTGTTGTTGACAAGTCTTTTGTGTTGACTTTGACTGAGGCGTGCAGACTGTCCAGCTTGCTGACGATGTCTTCTTTGAGCTGACGGCCAGTCTTCTCCCCGCTGGCAGTAGCCTCTGTCAAGGTCGATCTCCAATTTGTCACATTCTCAGACATCTGATCAACGCTTTTGGAGAGTTTTTGAACATCCGAGCCCAGAGACTCTTCAAGTTTCTTGAACTGGTGCTGCTCATCTCTGAGCTTGTCCTGTTCTTGTCGGAGGATGGCCTTTTCTTTACTGATAGCCTCTCGCTCTGACGCCTTCTCAAGCTCAAACGCCACTTGCTTTGCTTTGAGGTCATTCATAATGGCCTCCGCTTCAGCATTGAGGGTCCTAACCCTGCCGTTGGCTCTCTCCACTGTATGACAGGCATCCACGAATTGACGACGGAGGATGTCGGCGGATTCTGCATCAGGGATAAAGCCTAAGGCAAGGTTGAGCTGAGCCAAGTCTAGGACTTGGAAGTTTTCTGCTTGCGCTTCCATTTTTCGTGCGACTTTGTGTTTATTTCTGGTGTATTGGAAGAGTTGCAAGTGTTGGAAAAAGGTTAGTGACAAGAAGGTCAAGATGGAAGGTACACTCTCGTCAAAGTACGTACCTCCGGAATGTAAATGTCCGCCCCGATGAAAGTCCCGGCGCTCATACCTTATCTACTTCTCGACGGGTAATAAAGATTTTATTAAAGTATGTTCGGTCGAAGTATTCAATTCGCCTACTTTGAATTGAACTGAATCAGTTCGCCGTCCTTCGCGTGAGGAAGATGGTCAACAATGAAGATCCCCAATAACTTACATCACAGCCAAATAGACAAAACACTCGCCCATGTGTATCAAATTACAACAGCTTCCATGATGATGCAGTGAATATGTAACTTCCTTTCTTGGTACAACGAGCCGTGTGTGACCTCCCCATTCTGCGAAGTGACTCCTTCCGTACCTGCGTCGTTGATGCTCCTTCCTGTCCAGCACCTCAACTGCCATGATCCAGATTCTTCCCCTCATCTCAAAACTCTTCATCATCACAATCAAGATGGCTTCGAGTTCAAGACAATCTGCGGCCACAGGCCAATCCTTTGTCGGCTCACATAGCTTTTCATCAGAGAAGCTGACGCAAATTGAGAAAGCTGATTCCGTATACAGCAAACTCAAAGGTGCGTTGGCCTCTCTGCGTGAGGGAGCCAGTCCTGGAGAGGACAAGGCTACCGTGGCTGGTTATGATCCGAATGATCGGAATCAAATAATCACCGTCCTGAAGAAAATAAAGACCACCTCCAGAGCTGCCAGCAGGATTCGTCATGATATCGGCATTGCAAGGGTGGCAGCCAAGGAGAAGGCAAAAAGACCTCTCCTTGGGATTGATACACACGACGAAGAGGCCTGTAAAAGAGCCTCTAGTCGCGTAGTGGAAGCCGTCGCGGGGTCGGCTGAGAACATCCGTGTATTCTACACTGGATTGGGTGTTCCAGTCCCCCCCGAGAAGGTCGACACTTTGAGAAGGGCCTTCAGGGAACTCCCGGGATCTAGCAATATCCCGGCCCAGGGACCCGATGCATCGAAGGAGCTGACTTCCGTAAAAGCTCAAGCAGAGCGATTACGCCGCTCGCTGGTCACCGCCAGTAATGAAAATGGCAAGTTAAAGAATGCATGGACGTCAGCATCCAATCAGTGCGACAAGTTGACTCAAAGGGTGCTTGACCAATCCCATGACGTCTCCAAAGCCCAAGAGGCCTTATCCAAAGCCGAAGAGGACCTATCCAAAGCCCAAAGGAGCCTTAGATATGTCAAGGATCAGTGTCGTAGCGCCCGGGATGAGGTCGAAGCTCGAGACACATCCCTTCAGGAGTCGACGCAGAGGATCCGGAGCCTTGAGGAACAGGTCCGGACACTCAAGCAAGACTTGGAGCGAAGGGATCGTGATGTCAGCCAGCTGGAAACAGTCTATTCAGCGCTGCAAGGGGAGTTGAAGGAGTCTAGAAACTGTACTTCAACTGCCGAGACCGAGCTGCAACGGCTTCGCTCAGAGCTGGAGAACAGTCGCAGCAGTCATGTCACTGAGGTTCAAGACCTCGTGCGTCAGAAAGATGAGATTGAGGAACAGGCTGAGCAGTTGAGAAGGGACCTCGAAAAGAGTGAAAATAATCACGAGGCAGCCCGAGACAAACTTGTTGAAGCCCAACTCAACCACTCTAATGCCATTGGCCGCCTCATGTCCACCAGGCAAGAGGTCGGCAAGGCCAAAGAGGACCATCGCAATCTCAAAGCTTCTACTGAGGTTCTGCGAGAGGAACTCAGCGAAAAGGGTCAAAGGGTCCAGGAGCTCGAAACAGCTGCCAGGCAAAAAGACTCCATCATCGCTCAGCGCGATGAGACCATCGAGTCCCAGGTACAAAATGCCTCGACATTGCTGCGACGTCTGTCGGTAAACGTCGAGTCTAGTGTCTGGAAGCTCGTTGCAGAGAACGTACTTGCCGACTCGGCATGTAGTTCCACGACTTCAGCAGAATGGCTACCATGGGTGATCTTCCCTTCTTGGTCTAGTAACGTCTCTCTTGACATTCGACCAGATACCCGTAGCCCTGAAGCTGTTGCATTAGCTGTCCTTGCTATCTTGGATGCCAAGCTGGCGGACACCAAAGACTTGTTGACCTCACTTCATCGCCTTCAGGCATCCATGGGAGAGGCCAAGTCGATGGTGTCTTCCATCACCCAGCTCATGATCAGAGTATTTACCGACTCAGTCGGCGACTCTCGCTTGCACCTCATGCACCGAGTCGCTATGTGCCAGTTGATACATGTCCTGGCACGGACTGACGAGGCCATACGGTTCACCCAGGCCTTGGACGCAGTTGACCCCCGGGTCCGGCGTATAGTGAATGCTCTGACAGCCTATCGTCTGGATACTTCTGTCCTGTCTATGGCAGAAGCACTTAGCTACCCAGGGGTTGCTCTTGTTGGTTTCAACCGTGAGCCCCGGGGTGTTATTGCTGTAAGACCAGATGATAATGGCATTTGCTGGGTTGAAGCTTCCCACATCAGCATCACCTTCAAGACAATTAAGATGCAGTCTGATGTGGGAAGCTTTATAGAGTTGCCTCTGGATAGTCCCCAGAGGCTAAGCTGGGCCATGACACACGTGTGATGGTGAGGCTTCTAGTTAGGAGTAGCTCGAGAGCTGTATCCTTAGTGTTTGTAGTAGTGTGTCATGGGTTTGGGCTGTTAACTGGTTGTCTGTGTGTGTGGATATTAATAAAGTTGTTTATAATACTATAG